>QLTV01003285.1:93067-104398 GCA_003457575.1 Thermophis baileyi | reverse complement strand
TTTTTTTTTCATTATCTATGTACCAGACATTAAGGCTAGTATGTCAATTGTTTGCATCTCTTGCAGATCGTCATCTCTATACCACCAGTTGGTGTTTTAATGGCTTCACGTAAAGAGGTCTGGTATTCTAGTTGGTTGATGTTAAACTCAATTATAGTTAAAATGCTTAAAAGGTGGAAGGAAGGAAGAAGATTCATGGAAATTGCCAGTTTTACTATGTATTTAAACTACTCTATCAGTATTATAGGGTGACCCTTTAATCCTTCTTCCCCAAACTGGGAAAAGTGTGCTGAAATGCAATAGCATCAGGTAAAAGTACTTACAACCAGAGCAATAGCAATGGCTTTGGTTCCCTTTGGTCCAAGACCATGATGGTTGAGATTTATAACAGGCTCTTCCATGTTCCGGATGAAGTATGAGACAGGAATCACTCCCACCAGCTTGCATGCCTCTCTATACAGGTCTGCACCCTTTATAGTTGTAAATGAGCGCTCAGCATCTGCAAAGGATACAGTATATACTGTAGATGATAATGCATACTTTAGTTCAATACAGAGAAAGCAAATTAAGTCCTGTCAAAGGCTTCACAGAACAATTATCAAAGAGAAGTGAATTGTTGACCCTTGACATATCTGTACATGCAAGTACATTAAAAACTCCTCCTTGTACACACCTTCCTCCTCCTATTTTCCCCACACCAACAATCCGGTGAGGTGAGGTGAACTGGCCCAAGGTCACCCAGCTGGCTTTCATGGCTAAGGTAGGATTGGAACTCTGCTTTCTAGCCTAGTGCCTTAATTACTAGGCCAAACTGGCTCTCTAATTATGTGTAATGAAGTGCTATTAGAGCTGCATTGTTTCAAATCAATTTCAGATTTATGAATTCATTTTGATTAGGTTGATCCTTTCTAATGATGTTGACAAGACTACTTTACGACCTATCTATATCTTCTTTTGGGCTGGGGAACTACAACACAAACAATCTCTTTAAGTAAGCAACAGAAGCCCTATGTTAAGATGACTATGTTAAGGTAAGCACTTTGGAGAACTCTCACAAGATGGGAGGTGGGGAATGTTCGTATGAAAGACAGAACTATTCACCTTCAATCGAAAGGTCTGTGTCGGAACTGTCTTCCCTCTTCTCTTCTGCTACCTCAGAGGCATCAGCAGTTGACAATATCTCCGGATATGTGCTGTTTTCTGATATCTCACTACCTGCAATCAGATTAATTACTTTCTGTATAAACAGAAGGTTCTTGAGATACTGAATACACAGCATTTCTGTCCAGAAAATCCACAATGTTCATCACTGAGGCTATTAATGAACTTCAGAGACCCTTAGACAGCTGTTCATTTTTCCCCTTTGCTTTTGGGTTGCTTTGCCCAGTTGTACATAACAATCAGGGGTGGGTTCTAACTTACCTTGCTGCAGGTTCGCTTCCTCCCACGCTGCGTGGCTGAGTGCGCATTGCGTGCTGCGTGGCCGCGCCGCATGGCCGCGCATGCGCAGTGCCAAAAACTCAGCTTCTGCGCATGCGCAGAAGCAAAAACAAGCAAAAAATAGCAAAAAAAGGTCAAAAACAAGATGGTGGTCAGATGAGGAGAGCACATCTTTCTCTATCCTGACTACTTTTTACACAGGCATAATTGAGAACATTTTACCAAACTTCATCACTGTTTGGTTTGGTGGCAGCAGCACCTCAGATAGAAAGGCCATTCAGAGAGTGGTAAGAACAGCCGAGAAGTTTATAGGAAGCTCAATTCCTGTTATTCAGGATACTGCTTATAAGCGCTTTGTGCTTAGAGCTCAAAGCGTTGTTAGAGACCCCACACACCCACTTCTTGGTCAGTTTCTGTTGCTCCACTCTGGGAGGAGGTTTCGAAGTATCCATGGCAGATTCTGTAACAGCTTTGTTCTTTATGCCACCCGTCTTGTAAATTCTCAGTATTCTTTTTTTTTCTATTTATATGTATACATTCCAGGGGTGGGTTCTAACTTACCTTGCTGCAGGTTCGCTTCCTCCCACGCTGCGTGGCTGAGTGCGCATTGCGTGCTGCGTGGCCGCGCCGCATGGCCGCGCATGCGCAGTGCCAAAAACTCAGATTCTGCGCACAATCCCCCCCCCAAAAAAAGACAAAAACAAGATGGCGATGCATGTGCAGTGCCGGAAACTTGGCTTCTGCGCATGCGCAGAAGAAAAAAAAATAAAAAAAATCCTCCCCCCAAATTTTTTTTTTAAAAAAATAAAAAAATCCCAAAACAATATGGCGGCGTCCACGGACTGGCACCGACCGGACCGGCTCTGTGACATCACCATGACATCACCAGTGGGTTGCTACTGGTTCTATAGAACCGGTGCGAACCAGGAGGAACCCACCTCTAATAACAATTATGAAAAATCTGTTACAATGGATGTTGTCTATGGTCAGAGTCAGAAGAGATAACCACAGATAGTCATTTGAAGTTGTCCCCCCACAACACCTGCAGTGTTGGTTCAAAAGGATACCATTCCTAGTTTCAAAGGACACCATGTTAAGATTAGAAACACTTCTGTTTTCCCTGTTATTTGCTTCTATTATCCAAGTTATATTCCCCACCGTTTATTGATCTTTCACCTAAAATTATGCCTTTCCCTTTTCTAGTGTTCCTTTCCTGCCATTAACTGGAAGACCATAATAGCAAGCTCCTGTAACAATTGGAAAACAACTAGCGTGATGGGTTCTTCTTCAATGAAATGAAATGGTTCGAATACCAGTATGCACAAAGACTGGAAACAAGATTTTAGATGCCATTAGAGACACGATACCACTTCTGTCACTCCCAATTCATAGTTTATTGTACAACTAAGTAAAAGTAGATAGATTCTTTTAAGAAAGTCAAAACCATACAAGGGCCTCAAGCAGGGGTGGGTTCCAACTTACCTCGCTGCCCGTTCGCTCCCTCCCACGCCGCGTGGGCGCGCCTCGTAGGCACTCGCGAGCTTCGCGCACACACGCATGCGCAGTAAGAAAAAATGTAAAAAAATTTTTTTAAAAAAAGCTGAAAAAAAGATGGTGACCGCATGCACAGTGCCGGAAGTCAGCTTCTGGGCATGCTCAGAAGGGGAAAAAATTTTTTTAAAAAATTGAAAAAAAAATCGAAAAAAATTTGAAAAAAAGATGGCGGCCCCCATGGACCGGCACCGACCGATCTGGTTCAGTGACATCATCGTGACGTCACCAGCGGGCCACTACCGGTTTGGGAGAACCGGTCCGAACCGGGAGGAACCCACCCCTGGCCTCAAGTAATAATGTTATTAAATCTGATATTTGTGTTCTGATTTTTCAGTTATTTTTGTGGGATGGGTATGCAGGAAATTTGTCTCTTCCTTCCACTCACTGGATTATTGACTTGCACCTTTGGGGCCTCTCTAAATGTTACTTAATATTCAAAACTGACACGAGATCCACAGCTCTAGATATATATGAAAAAAAGAAAGCTGGCCATAGCCATTGACAGAATTCTCGTTTCCCTGGATGAGTTCTCAATGTTGAACAGGAAACCGTCCAACAGCTCTTGTCTTTGCCTGTCATGGCATGATAATTTGTGAATAACAAGCATTATTAGTACTATTCAAACCATGGTCAAGATTTCCAATTGATACATAAAACTCCAACTCTTTCTTGATATCTAATGGTTATCCAGATTTTTGTAGTCAAGATCTGAAACGCTTTAGATCAGGGGTGTCAAACTCATGTCATCATGGCAGCATCACGTGATGTATTGGGATCTTTTTCCCCTTCGCTAAACTGGGTGTGGGCGTGGCCAGCGCATGATGCATCCGGCCAGAGGTGGGTTCCTGCCGGTTCGGACTGGTTCTTTAGAACTGGTAGCAGGAATTTTCCCCTGCTCGCCAAACCGGCAGCGATGGCCGGCTGGACACGCTCCTGAACCGGCTCTCTCGGCAGTGCCATAGGCGCCGCCATCTTGTTTTTTGCTTCTGCACATGCACAGAAGCTGGATTTTCAGCACTGCGCATGCGCACGCGCACCCACACGGCGCGGGAGGAAGCAAACTGGCAGCGAGGTAAGTCAGAACCCACCCCTGCATCCAGCCCATGGGCCGGGAGTTTGACAGCCCTGCTTTAGATCTTAGATAAACTTTGAAGATAGGCAATATTTGTTATACAGGCTATTTCTTAAAGCCCCTGGATTCAGGACACACAAACCTTTTGTTAGTTCAGGAAGAAGCTAATGTAGTCACAAACTACCGTACATTTTTCTTATAGGAGAGAAAATTGGCAGGGAAGGAAAAGATTAAGCAAATACTGTAAGAAGGTTCACAAGAAGTTTACCATATTTATTTTGCTTATCAGTTAATTTTTAAAACAAATACTAATTATTGTGTAGCTGAATTCCAGCAGTGCAACCTTTAAGGAGCTCACACGCAGTAAGCCTCTGATATCCCATTCCTGCAACAGGTATCATTCCATTTGTAATAACAGTATTGTTTTATTCTTTGGGGCCTAGGGATAGGCTTTTTATTATCAGCTGCTCAATCAAGTTGCAATTGTTCACATTTTTTTACTATAGTAAATGTAAACTAAATAATCTAATTAGTTTTTTTGTTTCTTGCTGAAAATAAATGCACTGGCAGTTTTCTTCATTTCTGCATTTATACAGATCTGGCTACTGGCCCATTTTACACTCATACAGAGACATTAGTGTCCATCTCCCATTTTTGGATCTCACATATATAGTTAACATTGCACAATTACGACATTTGCTAAAAGTTGAATGGCATTCTTTTGGGCATGTTTGTTTTTTTTAAAAAAAATTGAATACCACATTTACTACAATCTCACCTTCCTCCTCCTCCTCCAAAAAATGTAAAAAGTCCATGTTGTTGCTGAGAGATCAGATAATCTAACTGTTGATTCTTCTTTACTGTATTTTTGTGATAGTTTCTCCTTTCCTTCAGGCCCTTCTAAAGCAGAATCTTTACTGGACACATCCAACAACTATTACAAATCACAGAACTGTTCATGTCTTAAAATGTCAGCTGGCAATGGAGAATCCCAAATTATATTATTTCTGATTATAATGACATTTCCATATGACCATGATTGCCTGTATGTTATGCATGTTTATTGCCTCAAGTTTAGGTCACTTTAATTTCAAGTCTTCCATGACCTCACCTAGACATTGTGACCTAGGATATATGATATCTCTATAGCCACATAGCTGAGGCTTGGGTCAAGTCTTCTTTGCTGAGCTGGATCAAAATGGATCAGAATGCAGGTCAGAGATCTTGTTTCAGAAAGTGGTGCTGTTGGTAATTTAAGGGGCAGTGATGGGAAACCACATTAGATTGTGTATATTAATTTTTTCTAACATTCATGAAAAACTCCTGTTTTGTAGTTGTTGCACAACCTGTCTAGGATATTCTTTCAATAAGCAGGGCAAAATTACTAGCAGCATTCGGTTCAGACGACCTATTAACATCAGAACATGGGTCTGATGTAAGCTGAATCAATGGCGACAACTGATACACAGATACTCATACCCGATTTTCTTTGGTTATTTTCTACCCACAATAAATTCCCTGAACTGTCCCCCCCACATTTGATTTTTTTAACAAGTAAAAGATTGAGGAAATTTTATTTGTATTTTTTTTTTAATTTACACGAGGCTTCAAATATTTCATAACCCTAGACCTGAGGCTGCTATATTTAGGTAACAGCAAACAAGTTTTTATACTAGCCAGAGGTTGGATGAGCCAGTTTGGTGCAGTGGTTAAGGCACCAGGCTATAAAGCAGACCACGAGTTCTAGTCCTGAAGCACAAAGCCAGTTGAGTGACCTTGGGCCAGTCACTCTCTGACAGCCCTAGGAAGGAGACAATAGCAAACCTCTTCTGAAAATCTTTCCCAGAAAATTGCAGGGATTTGCAGGCAGTGGCCAGTAGTAAAAAAATTACAAAAAAATCACTAAAAATGAGGTAGTATACATAAGAAAATAGCCCATTTTCCATGCTACACACAGAAGAGAATTAAGCTGTATGCTGCTTCCATTATCCCCTTACAATCATAGTTATTTAAAAAATGGGTTATGTGAACCCTAAGCCTGGTCATCTCAAGATGAGTTGTTTGCCACATTATGTACTCCTGGTAGTTATTTTGAGTAACAGTAGAATATGAGCTGCCTATGATTCAAACTGGCTGAGGATATTCTGGCATTTACTAATAAAGGCCATACTGGATATAACCAGCAGGTAAGAGTTTCCAGTTTTTCATCTAATTTGATCTTTGATTTACATTAAAAGCATGTAAATCGACTCCACTAGAGTCAGTGATAGGGAGGAGCAATTACAATATGCAGACAATTCAACGAGTAATTCTGGAAGAAGCAAACACAGGGGTAAATTTAGTGAACCCATTCCCTGTAGGTCAAGTGTGTTTATGAATGTTCATATGTAAAAATAAGACCAAAGGAGAACTGGACCAACATGTTAGGTTTTAAAAGCTTAAGACTAGATAGTTTAAGGTATTAGTGCTAACAAGAGTACTGACTTATTCTGACTGATGGAAGAAGAAAAAAATTAAATGGGTGACATTAATATATGTAACAGCAACTAGTAGGCAAAAAAAAAAAGCATCTTTATTTTAAAACAATGAAATTCGGTGTTCAGGGCGTCCATGCAGTTCAGCGTTTAAGAAATCTTCTCGGGTATTGACTTAAACTCCTATCAATGTATTGAGATGATGAAATAATGGGTAACCCCCGATTTGCACTGCTACATAACTATCTGGTCAGCCAAACCGAGAAGCAACGTGTTCAGCCGCCAGT
The DNA here is from genome assembly GCA_003457575.1 of Thermophis baileyi. Classification (NCBI taxonomy): domain Eukaryota; kingdom Metazoa; phylum Chordata; class Lepidosauria; order Squamata; family Dipsadidae; genus Thermophis; species Thermophis baileyi. Next base: position 97,571 of record QLTV01003285.1, on the reverse strand, counting down.
GCTTAGAGTGGGATTATCCTCACACCGCAGTTTCCCCCCCCCCATATGTAACAAATTAGCAGAGTACCAGCTGCCGATGTAGACACCTTTTTTTTTTAAAGTATAAATTGCAAGTTGAATTGATCCCTTGATTCTGTCACCCTGTAACAGTGAAGCAGATGGTTTGCTGTCAATCTCTTCCATTAAACTTTGGGAAGTCCACCCATCTCGGGTTTTCCCCCCCTCTTCAATCAACTCAAGGAGGGGAGGGGCGGCAGTCGGACTTGACGTTTCCCCCCCCCGCCCCCCCGTCGTCGCCAGCGGGACAGTCCTGCGAGGTAGAGTAAAACCCCGCAGCTCCCTTTAAATCCAGGGTCTCCCCGCTCTTCTGCCAAAGTGACCCCCCAACTCCAGCCCGCGGGACTACTGTACCCAGCAGGCGCCAAATATCTGGGACTCCCAAGCACCGCGTAGGGAAAGGGGTGCGGTTTGGGGTTTGGCTTTCCGCGTGCTGCTTCTCGTTGCAAGTCGGTGTGGAGCCGAAGGGAAAGGAGGCAGCGGGCGGGGGCTGCGCAAACTTCCACTCCGCTTGGGCTCCGGGGAAGGGCCTTGGTCCCAGCACCAGCCTCCAATAGCCTCCGGAGAGAAAGCTCAGAGCCAGCCGCCCTGCCGCAGCACCCCGTCGACCTCCGGGAGTTTGGGCGAGGCGGAGCCAAGTCTTCCGCGTGGCTGGCTAGCGGCCGGGAAGGGAGGGGAAGGAGGAGCGGGCTGGCGGGATGATCGGGACGGTCCTCTGTTACGTCCTGCTGCCCCTGTCGCGGCTCCTGCAGGCTTTCCAAGGTAACCGCCTCCCCTCTTCGGACTCGTGTGTCGTCGTCGTCCCCCTCCCCCTCGCCTCTTCTCCCCGCTCGGGTGAAGCAGGCTGACCGTCCGCTCCCCTCTCAGGGCGGGATGATGGGACAGAGCGTCCAATCAGGCAAGGGCAGGGCTGCTTGGTTGCTGCCGCCGCCCCGGCGAGGCCTCTCGCTCGTCTGCCAGGCTCCTTCGGCCTAAGCCGGGCGGCTGGCCCAACGCCGGCAGGGCGCCCGTCAAGGGTATCCCGCTTGCGCCGCTCGTCTCCGCCCAGCGCTGGGAGCCGGGCTTTCATTGGGCCTTCCCGCCCCCCTCCCCGCTCCCCGTCCCGCCTTCCGGCGTGCTGGTGGAGTTTCTCCTCTAGGAGGATCAAAACAACGGCCGTGACGTTGCTTGTAACTGAGATCCGCACTGAAACGGGTGCTGGAAATTATATTGTGGTTTAAAATCTGTAAGAAAAGGCTAATAATGGTTGGAGCAAGAGGAGGATGGGCGCATGTGAGGGGAAAAAAAATAAGGCAGTTGGGCATTGGGGGAACGGAAACAAGCTTGTTTGGTAATGATTAACTTTTACATGAGGCTTTGCTTGCATTATTTTCTTGCAACCTTGTGAGGTAGATCGGTTTTATTTCCCCTGCTGCGCAATTGGAAGGGAGAGAATATAAGAGCAGGAGTAGCTAAAGTTTTTATTTCACAAGTATTCATTCAGTTAGGGTTTTTTCCTACCAAAATCTGTGATTTTGATTATCAGAATGCCTTGGACTGCATGTGTCACATTTCAATTTTCTGGATAGCCTAAAAAACCATTTCTTTTTGTGTCCGCATTGCCCTGTTGTGAGATGTAGAAAGTGGCCACTTGTTTTTAAAGGAACTTACTTTCTAATGATCAGGATGGTTTGAGACTGCGCTATATCAAATTTCAGACCCTCAGTCCTAGATAGCATGGCTTAAAACTTTTTGTGTATAACTTTATTCTGTCTCTCTTCTTTTAGTCACGTTTACAAAGTAAAATCTTAATTACTTTGTCATTTGGGTCTTTGTTACTACAGTACGTGGTGCCCAGTCAACTAATTTTTTAAATTAATATCAATTAATTTGCTTTTATTTGAATCAAGAATGGAAAAGTTAGGTTTTTCAGTAAGGGCTTCTTGTTTGCTGACTGATTTCAAATTCAGCTAAATGATAAAATGTTGATGTTGCTAAACCCAAATATTCAAAGTCCTATGTGAGACTCACATACTGTAGTGCAAAATTGTTATAGATCCTGGCTCCCTACTTTGATTCCAAAAGCAACAACATATTCACCAACACATTTCTTTGTGCTTTTCAAACTTCTTGCCCTACTCAATCTTCATTTTTTGTGGATTCTGTTTTTTATCTTTCTGGATGAGAAGGATATAATACTACACTCAAACATAACCTGTCTGCTAACATGCCTCTGGACTCCATATAGATCCCAAATACTTCTTTTAGAAACTAATAATAAAATCTTGTATGAATAATAATAATAATCTTATATGAAATAAAATGATGAGTGCAATCCAGGGCTTTGCTTGCCTTCCCATAATGGGTATTTGGCCCTTACCACTAGTCAACCACTTTGTGAATATACCCACAATGGACTCTCAAAATCTGAATCTTTCTCACTCTCCGAGAGAGGTTGGAAATCCCTGATTTAGAAAACAGTGATTTGCTCTGTGCCAGCATTTGTTGGTGTTTGTGAATTGTTAAAAGCATTATTGCAGTTAATTTTACTACACTTGAGTTGTTTCTAAAGTGAACATACGTTCATATTTTTGACAGATGCTTTCTTTACCTGTCGAAAGAACGCGCTTCTGCCAAAGAGCACATCTATAGACGGCCTTTCTGCTCCAATCGGTGGGAAGCCGAACTTGGAGGAGAAGCAAGCCCTGCTGCAGCAGTGGCTGGAGAAGGGGGCTGGGGGGGGTTGCACTAATGAGAGGGCTTCAGAACTGGACCAAGTATCAGCCATTTCGGCTGTGGAGTGGCAAGAAGGCCCAAAGCTACTGATGACAAGCTTAAGCAACTTGATTGTCTCACCACAGTCTAATGGCCAAGGGGAGGAAGAGGAACAGCAGCAGCAGCAGCAGCAGCAGCTGCTGCTGCAAGGGGTCCCCGCTGAGGGATCTTCTGAGCTACAGGAATTTGTAGAACCTACTCTGGCAAGCTCACCAACAGAGGGAAAAGAGGATGTGGAAGTCACTGCTCCATGGGCAGCAATACGGACAGAGGGTGATCCTCCAGATGTGGATGCTTCTGTGTCGTCCACAGAAGTGTGGATTGAAGATCCTGCTGTGTTAGCCTGGAATCCTGCCCAGGAGAATGATGTGATATCAGCCGAGGCAGTAATGTGGCCTTTTGCAGATGCAGGTCAATTTCAGCCACTCCCCCTAGAGATACCTTATCATGGTGAGTACTAATGCGTTTCATTTTGTGACTTTGACCTTACTGGATAAGAGCGGAGTTACTATTACAATGTGACTTGATGCTTTCTACAATGTGTGAATATTAGTTATGTTAGATATTGTGGAAACACCTCTCAGTCTTGCCTTTCTTTGAAATCCTTCAAGGTATCTGCTGAATGTTCTAAATTCCTTTCATGGTTAGAGATATTACACACTGTGAATGGTAATAAGGACAAAAATACGTAAAATAACTAGTACAAATATACAAATAATGCATACTACTACAAATCTACTGCATTAGTTTTGTTCAAGAATACCCAGTTACAGTGTATATGCAGGAACTTTTCAAATACTTGCCTTCAGACTGGAATGGCAAAAATAACATTTTTGGGGAGTACAGTCACCCTTATAGAATAAATTTCCAGAATCCATTTCAGCGAGGTATCCAGAGGCTACTTTGGTATTTCTGAATATACAGTATTGCCCAAATGCTCGCTTCTGAATATTTTTAATTTTGGAATAAAAACTGGTAGTCTCTCACGCTAAAAATGTGGTTGTGAATTATAACGTATTTGTTTACAGAGTGCTGTTGTGTTATTAAAGAAAAACTCTCTTATCCTCTGGAAGAAACAGAATTGCTCAGTTGTACAGCAAAAATTTATTTAGGTTAAATACAGAGGTAGCCTTAATGTTATGTCTAGTTTTGTTCTGTAGGTCAAATTAAGGGATAGCAATAGCACTTAGACTTATATACCGCTTCATAGTGCTTTACAGCCCTCTCTAAGCGGTTCACAGAGTCAGCATATTGCCCCCAACAATCTGGGTCCTCATTTTACCCACCGCGGAAGGATGGAAGGCTGAGTCAACCTTGAGCTGGTGAGAATTGAACTCCTGGAGTGAGCAGTGAGTTAACCCTGCAGTACTGCATTCTAACCACTGCGCCACTACTGCTCCTCACATACTGCATATATAGGTCCTTCAGATAAGAGCAATAGCACTTAGANTTACAGCCCTCTCTAAGCGGTTCACAGAGTCAGCATATTGCCCCCAACAATCTGGGTCCTCATTTTACCCACCGCGGAAGGATGGAAGGCTGAGTCAACCTTGAGCTGGTGAGAATTGAACTCCTGGAGTGAGCAGTGAGTTAACCCTGCAGTACTGCATTCTAACCACTGCGCCACTACTGCTCCTCACATACTGCATATATAGGTCCTTCAGATAATAGCAATAGCACTAGATCGGAAAAG
>QLTV01003285.1:77235-89461 GCA_003457575.1 Thermophis baileyi | reverse complement strand
GAGCTGGTGAGAATTGAAATCCTGGAGTGAGCAGTGAGTTAACCCTGCAGTACTGCATTCTAACCACTGCGCCACTACTGCTCCTCACATACTGCATATATAGGTCCTTCAGATAATAGCAATAGCACTTAGACTTATATACCGCTTTACAGTGCTTTACAGCCCTCTCTAAGCGGTTTACAGAGTCAGCATATTGCCCCCAACAATCTGGGTCCTCATTTTACCCACCTCGGAAGGATGGAAGGCTGAATCAACCTTGAGCCGGTGAGATTTGAACTGCCGAACTGCAGCTAGCAGTCAGCTGAAGTAGCCTGCAGTGCTGCACTCTAACCACTGCGCCACCTCGGCTCGGATGTTACATCAGAACATTGTACTGCATTTAACTTTAAAAAAAAAAGCTTTTTAAATGAAATAATTATAAGAGATTGACGCTGTTGTCCTGAAAAATGAAAGTTTATACCTCTCCCCTCAGGTTTTCAGTGGGTCACAGCACATGAGCTAGGACATCATGTGTAGATTTCCAAATTTATCATAAAAATGCAGTATGCAGGCTACTTATGGCTGGAACAAACAAAAAAATATAGCCATAAATACATTCAGTGAAAATCCTAGCTGTAATTTTATTTATTTTTGAATGTATTTTATCAATTTTATGCCCCTTCCCCATCTGACAACAACTCTGGATGGCTAACAGAATTGTAGTCTTTATCATGCATTCAGGTGATATTCTAACTCAAAACAAGTCGGAGGCACATGAGTTGCTCCGGATGAAAAGTCAAAGGATGCATTTGTATTAAACTAGCCTTTATGACTTAGTAATGTACCTTATAGCACAGGCTCAGATTCTAGTTAAAGTTAATCCTCCCTCAAATTGCTTTTTGCTCTGAAGGACAACAGGGTTTCAACCACAGACAGACATTTCCAGCATAGAGCCAAACTATGTCTTGCACTTTTTGCTTTTGTACAGAGATTTTGTGGAGAGACTGGGAAGATATCTCTGCCAGCAACCCAGAGCCAAACCCAGAGAGTGGGTCTCTGTTTGAATTCAGAGTAATGTCTTACAACATTCTGGCCCAGGACCTGATTGAGCAGTGCCCGCATCTTTACATGCATTGCCATCCAGATACCCTAAACTGGAGCTATCGTCTTGCAAATCTCTTACAGGAGATCCAGCACTGGGATCCTGATGTGAGTATAACTTGGCGGCTTTGCTATATTTGAGTATACAGGTAGTCCTCAGGTTATAACAACAATTAGAATCAGGATTGCTGTCACTAAGTGATGCGGTCATAAAGCATGATGTCACATGATTGCATTACTTGGCAATAACAATCCCAGCAGTGCCAGTTGCTGTTGCAATCCCAAGGCACACAGGTCATTAAGCAGGAGGCACAAGAGTCCCAGGTAAGGAGTGCATGGGTGCCACAGGGAGATCAGGTAGGCCATGGGACACGCAGTGTAGGCTGTGTAGAAGTGCAAGAAGGCCGGAGGGGATGGACGGTGTGGCCCAGTGTGAGACAAGATGGCCAGGGGATGGATGGCGTGGCAAGTTGCGAGTGCAGGAAGGCTGGGATGGCGCAGCAGGACACAAATGGAGGAAGGCCAGGGCGTGGAGGATGCAGCAGGGCGCAAGCATAGGAATGCTGGTAGGACTTACCAGAGTGACTTGCAACCTTCCTTGCAGGCTTCCCCATTGTCTTTACTTGTGGGAAGCTGGCAGAGATGGTCACAAATGGCAATCACATGATCGCAGGACACTGCAACTATCATACAGTAAGTGCAAGCTGTTTGCCAAATGCCCAAATTGCGATGATGTGACCACGGGGACATTACGATGGCTGGAACTTGGAGGATCACCCATTCAGCGCTGCCTCCACTTTGAACAGTCACAGAATGAGTGTCGGCATGTGAGGACTACCTGCATTTATTTACATTGGTACTAAGAGGAAGCAGAGGAAATGCAAGGCCCATTATGCCTTGCCTTACAATGAAGCTTCAGATTATTCCTCACTCACAGTCTATGTTTCACCTGTCTTTAAGCCTATCTTTTCTGAATAATTAGGAGTCACCTTTTGAGGGGGAGAGAACTATTTAGCCTTTGAGCTAATACCATTCTGTCAGCCTTACCAGGTAGATAGAAAACACAACTAGATAAACTAATTCTACTATATTGTAAAGCTACAATAACAGAATCATACAAGTCTGAAAGCAAATTTCTCCCACTGTCATCTTTACAGCCTGATATCTTAGGGAGGGTCCCTTCTAAGCCTCTTGCTCCATCCACTGTGCACCTCTGGACTGGGCTGTGTCTTATCTGACAGTTCCTTAGCCAGCACCTCCTTCACCATGCCACCCATTCCCACGTACCATTATATATTCATAACTCTGACCATGTCTGTTGAATCTCATGCTTCTTTAACACACTTCTCTTTCTCTGTTTTTCACTTGAATATACAATTGTGTACAATTTCAAAATCTGCTAGGCAGGTGGTCCTCCCTTAACAACCCCTTGTTTAACTACCATTCAAATTCGTGACAGTGCTGAACGAGTTGGTACTTAGGACTGGCCCTTGAAGTTCTGGCCATCCCTGCTATTGTGTGATTGCCATTTGTGACCTCCTTGCTGGCTTCTGACAGACAAAATCAGTGGGGAAGCTAATAATAAGTTGCAAATGGTGACCCCATGACATCCTTACTTAAAGTCAGTGTGGGATTCGCTCAGCAACAGCAACCAGAAGGATCTCCACTACTAAGTGGTGCAGTCGTGGCATCTTGCTTTTCAACCTCAAACGCTTTCCGTCAATTCCAGTCCCAATTCTCATAGTTAACCAAGGACTATCTGTATTTTTCCTTCCATGGCAAATGTAATTAGTGAGGATAATAAAATTGGGAGAAGTGAAATGTATGTAGTGTAAAATCATTTATTTTTTTCTGCCTTAGAAAGCTATGACATAACTTATTGTAGTTATTTTCTTCTAGATTCTCTGTCTCCAAGAAGTTCAAGAGAATCATTATTGGGAGCAGTTGGAGCCAACATTGATGATGATGGGTAAAACTTCCTTCTGATAGTGAGCTCAAGAATATGCTTCTTGATGCTCCACCCAGGATCAGTAAAAATGCCTCTTACTCAGTATTTAACAGCCATCGATGTTTTGGGATGATTGGCTTTACTTTGATAGCAGACATGGTTTGGGGAAGCGTGGAGCTTCATGGCTGCCTTTGAAGCTCCAGTGCATACCAGGCTTTGGATGGGAGGGTGTACTGGGCTTTGTTTGGCTTCTCCTTTCCCATGCATTATATTCTGAATTGAGTTGAGCCAAGATGAGCAGTGGCCTTCTTCATCTCAAAGATCAAACTAGACATAAGAGGCATATGTAACAAGAAGCTTTTGTCATTTGGCCAGGCTTTACCTGTATCTACAAGCGGCGGACAGGAAGAAAGACAGATGGCTGTGCAATCTGTTACAAGCAGAATAAGTTCCAACTGATCAGTGCTAGCCCCGTTGAATACTTCCGGCCCGGTTTGGATATCCTCAGCAGGGACAATGTGGGCCTGGTGCTACTACTACAGCCCTTATTAACAGAAAACCTGGGAGACAAGGCAATCAGCCCTTTGTGTGTGGCAAACACTCATGTATTGTACAGTCCCCGTCGGGGAGACATCAAACTGGCCCAGATGGCTCTGCTCTTGGCAGAGATTGACAAAACCGCAAAACTGGCTGATGGCAGTTACTGTCCCGTCATCTTATGTGGGGACCTGAACTCTGTGCCTGACTCCCCACTATATAAGTTCATCCGGAATGGCCAGTTGTACTATCATGGAATGCCAGCCTGGAAGGTAAGCAAAAGAAAGAGACCAGATAGTCTTGGTTTAGCTCTTAAATAGTTTTATGGTTTCCAGCACCTCCTGAGAATCCTGCTTGCTTTTCTCTCCCATCACAGGACTTTTTCAGGCTTAGTTCATTTATTTAAACTGACCTGGTTACTGTAGAGGCCATCTGTAATCATGTTGTGGCAGAAAGTGCTATTTTCAATTAACAGCCAGCCAGATATTTAAATATTGGGATGCTGCTGTTGCAGAAATGGACTTTAAGTCTTATGCAGCCTCCCTCCCCCTTTTCTCAGTCCTCTTATGCCTACCAAGCTACTGCTGGGAAGTGTGGTAGAATATATGGTAGAAGTGTGGTAGAATATGTATGTGTGTATACGCACACACACACACATATATATATACACACACACAGAGTATGTAGTAGTGTAGTAGGGTGCAAGAAGTATGTATGTATGTATGTATATATATGTGTGTGTGTGTGTGTGTGTGTGTACATGTGTGTGTGTACACACACACACTTCTTGCATCTTGCTACACTACTACATTAGCAGAAAACAGGAAGATTTGAACTCTCAGAATGTCTTGCTCAGCTAGTTTTTCAAAGTCTTTATTTAGTCAGGAAAATTCTAGAGTTTGGGGTAGGGTGAGGAGTTCTTTCTTTCTCTGTAGTAGTTACTAATTTTCTTGTTAATGCAAATGCATCACTAGTATTCTTGCATTTATATTCTAGATCAGTGTTTCTCAACCTTGGCAATTTTAAGATGTGTGGATTTCAACACCCAGAATTCCTAACTCAGCCTGGGAGTTGAAATCCACACAGTTATGGTTGACAAACACTGTTTTAGATTATGGGTTCTGGGTTTCTGATTTTCACGTGGTTATTCTAGATTTTTGGAACTTTGGATTATTTTCCTCAAAATATTTGGTGGGTATTTGTGTTCTGTTCTTTTTTTCTTCTTCTTTTTCTTTGGCCTGCACAGGTGTCTGGACAGGAGGAATTCTGTCAGAACCCATACCAGCGGAAATTGCTGTTTCCTCTGTGGCCTGGTTGCCTGGGTATAACAGATGACTGCCAGTATATCACTCTTTGTCAAAGCAAGAAGTCAGGTGAATCTCATGATAAAATTGAAATTGTAGGTCTTGTGCTTTTCAATATTGTATGTTCAGAAAGGGATGTCTTCTTTTCAGTGTGAGTCCTCAGAATGACAGCTTTTCAGTCTCTGGGGTTCCTCATTTTGTTTAAAGCATTATTTAGCTACATACACACACTATTCAATGACAGCTGTAAATTCACTGAGTAAGCAGGATCATTGGTGATGTGGGAATGAACAATTAATGACTTTGCTAGGGTTGAAGAAAGGGTTCAATTTTTTTGTTTGTTTTATGAGTTCTTACTATTTGAAATTGTACCGTGTTTCCCCGAAAATACGACCTACTCAGAAAGTAAGTCCTGGCTTGATTTTTACACGTGCGCCCAAAATAAGCCCTACCCCCAAAACAAGCCCTAATTAAGACCCCGCCCATTCCAGGGTGCACGGGTAAAAATTAAGCTAGGGTGGGGATGGGGTGTGTGGAGCTGCCCTACTACTTACCTTCGGACAGTTGCAGCCAGGCCTCGCACATCCCAGCACCTGCCTTGCCGGCCCATTTCTTCTGCAGCCGGCAAGGCCGGCAAGGCTTTCCTGAAGGCTTTTGCAGCCGATAACTGTTATGGGCTGCAGAGTCCTTCAGGAAAGCCTTGCCAGCCGCAGACGTTGTTCCTGAAGGCCTCTGACAGCCAAAAGGAGGCCGCGGGTGATGCACGCAAGTGAGGTGAGTCAGTGGAAGACACACAACCCCCCACCCCCCCATCCCAAAAATAAGACCTGGTGCCTTTTTGGGTGGCAAAAAAAATAAGACAGGGTCTTATTTTCAGGGAAACACGGGTATCTGCATGAATTCATGGGGGCATTGAAGCTTCATTTTAACAACTATCAGCCGGAAATTAGATTATAAATGACAAGTTTGAACACACTGTAGCCATTCTAACTTTTTGGGTGTCTGTGTGTCTGATTTTCATCTGCAGACAGACTTAAATACAGTCGTGACTTCTTGCTTCAGTTCCGTTACTGTGATGTTGCCTGTGAGCGACCTGCAGACTTGATCCTGTTGGAAGGTGTGACAGATGCCGTGCCAGGTATCCAAGATTCATTCCCTGCTTTTACCTCTTTCAGCAATAATATACCTCACTGCAGAAAATTTTTAATGTTTAACAAGATGCTGCAGAAGGGCTTTGTAAGTGGGGTTAAAGTAGCCTTTCCCAAAGTAGTGGTGGAAGTATTGGATTTTATATTCCATAATTCCTGGGCATTGCATTATAGCAATAGCAATAGCACTTAGACTTATATACCGCTTCATAGTGCTTTACAGCCCTCTCTAAGCGGTTTACAGAGTTAGCATATTGCCCCCAACAATCTGGGTCCTCATTTTACCCACCTCAGAAGGATGGAAGGCTGAGTCAACCTTGAGCCGGTGAGATTTGAACCGCCGAACTGCAGCTAGCAGTCAGCTGAAGTAGCCTGCAGTGCTGCACTCTAACCACTGCGCCACCTCGGCTCTTATTGCCTCTGCTTGGTGGTGTGAATAGTATGAGAATCCATATTGGGAGACTCCCAGTAGGGAAAGATACCCTGCATAGTCTTGTTTGATTTTCATAGTAATCAGAAGAGCACCAATGAGTTCTGCAGACTTTGGGTTGCTTTGGAATAAGTCATTGAGGTAATAAATTGACCATGTTTTATGATTAAATCTGTGGTTATGCCCTATGAAGTTGAAGCTGGGAAGAAATTACTGTATAAAAAGGAATCAGAATGCTGTTCCCCAATGAGATAACTTTCTGAAAACTGAACACAGCAGGATCAAATTTGATTTGAATGGAGAAACTGGCAGAATTTAAAAATGTGCTGGAACTGGCCAGGGACTATGGGGAGGAAAAAAAAAACTCCCATTCCATCCACATGGGAAAAAGAGTTAGGCATTGGTTTGGAATGCTGCGACTCTTCCATTCTAAGCATTCTTGATCACACGACTTTGTGTGCTGCCTGCCCTGTGGGTCTCAATGCCCATAGACACAACATAAGAAGAGGGGAGAAAAACACACACCCAGAGAGGATGAATAGGCACCTTGCCCTGATTAGATCTTTACAGAGACATACATGCAGGCAACATGTATGCATGCAACTTGATTAATGCCTGGGGGGAAAGTGCAAGTGTGCACACATGCACCTCTCACAGATGCAACATGCTACTTCATTACACAGAAGAAAATGCAGGCACCTTCTGTGGCCATATCTAATGGTTGGGAAGAATTCCTGAAGCCATCGCTGTTCGCTCCCAAAGTTTTGTTTCGGTTCTGAATCATATCTATTACTTTAAAAATGCTGATGTTATTTCTCTCTTAGGCCTTAATTTTTGTCTTCTGTTTCATGCCTGCACAAATGTTGTTAGAATGCAGCCATGGCAGAGTCAAAGTAGGCAAACCCATTTTTAACTTGATACATGTTGGTGCTTGGATTTATTCAGAAAGTTGTGGAAGTTTTTCCAGAGTGCTGTGCAAAAAGATGGTAGTTTGCATAGAATATTGAAACTAAGCTCTTGAGTTTTGGCATTTGGTGTATTTTGCTATAGGACAGTGATGGCTAACCTTTTCAGAACAGAGTGCTGAAAGCGTGTACGCGTGCACCCATAATGCAATGCACGCGTGACCCCCCGCGCACACTGACCCTGAGCATGCATGCGCAACCCCGCGTATGCCCCGTGCATATGCACACCCCCGCCCCCACCATGCAATGCTCCCACATGTGCCCACCCCCCGCATGCACACGTGTCTCCTGCATGCGCCCTGCGCATGCGCACCAGAGACCTGAAAACCAGCTGGCTGGCGGGAGGCACGCGTGCATGCGCGGCAGAGCTGAGCTGGGGCAATGGCTCGCGTGCCCGTAGAGAGGGCTCTGCGTGCCACCTGTGGCATGCGTGCCATAGGTTCGCCATCACAGCTATAGGATGTTTAGGGCAGCTGGTTTTGTTTTGTCTGTTGAAGTCAAATATTTCAAGCTGGCTGATGTGTTTGATCAAGTGTTTTTTGCTTTTGTTTTGCTGCATTGCAGACCGTCCTGCCTATTGGCCTAAAGACCTCATTGTAGAGAACAACTCTGATCCAGAACTGGTTTGTTCAAGGTAATATGTATGCTGGGTTGGGATTTTGAGAGTCCCAACACACCTGGGGCTATCAGATTGGGGAAGACTGCAATAAAAAATGAAAGAATAGCAATAGCACTTAGACTTATATACCGCTTCATAGTGCTTTTACAGCCCTCTCTAAGCGGTTTACAGAGTCAGCATATTGCCCCCAACAATCTGGGTCCTCATTTTACCCACCTAGGAAGGATGGAAGGCTGAGTCAACCTTGAGCCGGTGAGATTCGATCTGCCAAACTGCTGGCAACCAGTGATTAGCAGAAGTAGCCTGCAGTACTGCACTCTAACCACTGCGCCACCGCGGCTCTTAAGATGCTTGTCAGAGTGAGGTTAAGGCAGACATTTTGTCAACAGTCTCTGATTATATAATTAGAGGAAGGCTAAGAAAGTGAAGAATCTCTTGATCACATGATTCAGAGCAGAGTGTGTATATTGAAACTACAGGTAGTCCTTGACTTACGACCACAATTGAGCCCAGAATTTATGTTACTAAGTAAGAAATTTGTTAAGGGAGTTTTGCCCCATTTTACAATTTTTCTTCGTTAAATGAATCACTGCAGTTGTTAAACTAGTAACCCAGTTGTTAAGTGAATCTGGTTTCTGGGGCAAAGTTCACAGAGTTGCTTTGGTTGATAATGCCATATTAGAGCCCTTTCCCAGAATGCTCCCCTGGAACAGTCTGCAACTTTGCATTTGTGGATAGAAATGCTGCAATATATTGTATTTGTCCTTTGCACGATTTCTTAGACTGTAATTAGCCTGAAAACAACATGACCATTCAACAACGGTTAAAAAATGAGCTACTGGAAATGGGGATGTTGCCTGAATACCACTGGTATTTTCTTCTCAATAAGCTTCAAACAATTGATTTTGTTGGGAGTGCAGAAAGAGAGGAAAAAAGATAGACCTCCTCTTTTTCATAAGCTGTGTCCCAGATAATCATCAGTTATTGGCATAGAGCTTTTATTTGAGTAAATTTCTGAAGCATGGTAATAGTGAATGCTAGCTTAGTTTGCTTTTCTTGCTTCCAGTCCTGTTGTTCAATGTCATCTGTCCCCTCTTCTATTTTGGGGGTGGAATTCCTTTCCTGGGTACAGGTATCCAGGCAGTATTCACCATAACCTCAACCTGACCTCAGCTTACAACCATTTCCTGCCCGAGAGAGGTTGCCAAGAGATTACAACCATGCCAATGGGAGTGGGAGCCACTGTGGATTATATCTTTTACTCAGCAATGCCAATCAAGAATGATCAGGAAGAATGTGAGTAGGCATCTTTCTTTCAGCAAGCATATGTATTTTCTGATAATTTTTGTTAATTCGGTGGGCCATTGAATGTATCAGTTTATGTAGGCACACATTCTGTAATTTCAGCTTTAAAACAATGGTCCGGATTGTGTATCTTTTTTTGCTTCTTATTGGCTTTTCTTTAATGATTGTCAGACGTGTGGGGGGTGTTCAAAATTATATGAACTTCTATTTATGCAATGGAGGTTTCTCCTTCTCTCTTGTGTTCTTTTCCCAAATCCATAAGAGATGAAGAATTTACTGGTGCAAATGCTGTGAGACGAAGTGAGAGAACTTCATGAGGAAAGGGAAATTGTCCAGCACTCTGAACAGAAACTGATCTTCCTACAGAAATGGATATTTGTTCCATGTCAAATACTAATTCCAGCCTTTCCTTAATTTATTCTGGGAAGAAATATTGATGATTATTTCTGAGCAAGGAGTTGCTCATTCTTACAGTCATTTGGGGTTTAGCTTGACGAGTTAGTTGAAAACAGAGTTTAAATTTAGCAGCATGGAAGCCAAGAAATTGACACACATATACAGAAGCAAGACTGGAAAGAGATTCTTGTTGTGTAACTTCCCTCATTTGTTTCACTGCTCACATTCTTCTGAATGCTGAAAATGAGTTATATGGACATTTGTGAACTTGCCACTGACACATGGTCGTGTCACATTTAAAAAAAATATAGAAAAGGGTATCAAGGGGCCTGGTGAATGTCTGGACTTAGAAATGTATCTATTGTAAACAATTCTTACATTGCTGTGACTCTTATTTGTATCTCTATCTGCATTTTGTTTATCTTCTGATTGCCTCGTTACAGCTTTACTTCGTGGGGCCCTGTTTATATTTCCCATTCTGTTTTGTATTTAGATCGCAGGATGTATCAAGATGGAGCCCTAAAGTTGCTTGGCCGCCTCTCCCTTCTCTCTGAAGACATCCTTTGGTCAGCAAATGGCTTGCCAAATCCTTTCTGTTCATCTGATCATCTTTGTCTGCTGGCCAGTTTTGGGCTAGAGATTTCTGACTTCTAATCATGTGCCAGATCTTCAAGACTCTCTTAGAGTTGGCCTGAATGGGAAAATCATGCCACTGAAGTTTGCATCAGCGAGCGAAAAGAAAAAAAGGATCTTCCCCACCCTCCCCCCCCCTTCCCTATTTTTGAGATGTCCTTGTTCTTTTCTCCCTTTTTACATGAGGAAATAACGATTTGGTTTACTCTAGAATTCTGCAATCCTAGTCTGAGCTTCACTGCCACTTTATGTCCGCCTATAGTCTGGCTACTGTACCATCTTAAAGGGCACCCTGCCATCCAATTGGCAGCCTTGTCTGTTTGGTCTTCCTCTGGTTTGAAAGTATGCTCACTCACCATGGTAGCAGGGCACGTCGCGGAGCATCACAAAAATCTGAACGGAGTCTTCATGTAATGTGGGCTACACACACACATACACACACATATACACACGTACACTTGCTTTGTGCTGCAGGCAGCAAGGGATCGATCTCTATACTGTTTACTATTGCACTCAGACCAGAGTGACAGTGGTAGAGTGATTTTAACTTTTTGAGAGCTGGTGAGCTATTGCTTCCAATGAACCTGTTTCCACAGGTAAATGCTTGTTGATTGGCATGTCCCTCTTGTCTGTTTGGTAATGGAATTAATTCAGCTGGCATCCCCTGACTACACAGTTACTTTTCCATAAAGATTTTCCTGGCAATTTAATTTGTTTGCATGTCAACAAAGCTTCTTGAAAACTCCTCTTTAGATTAAAAATTAATTTTATTCTCTGTTCTGAGAACATTGCATTTTATTATCAGGTTCTTCAAGAAGCTTTTTACACACTGATTCACTACTTCGGGATGCTTTTTGCTCTGTCTGGTGACAACTAGAGTTGCAAATAAGGACTGCCAAAACTAACAGAAAATGACAGATGCTTTAAAAAAAAAAAATTGGAAGCCACGTTGTTGGGAACTCGAAGTGGGCCTGACAGTTGCTGCTCATTTTTTAAAAAAGCATATTAACAGATTGTTAAATGAGTATGTGATTCAGAGTAATGGTTGGTCTATAAATAACTGCCATTCTCGATATATAGAAAATTTATTACGGTATGTGCAGCCTGTGCGCCACATTGTATTGGAAAAAATGCATTGGGAGTTTTCAGTATTTTAAATGTTTTCTTAAATTTGAAAGAAAAATAAATACTTTTTTCTAATTTCAGAAAAGTTGTAAATTCAGTGGTTGAGTCTAGAAAAAGAGTGAACTGAAGCACTTTTTGTGTGAGGCTTTGGTAACGCCCTCTGGTGGATGTTGTGGGTTACACTTAGAATGTGTTGCTCGACAAAGATGCTAGAAAAGATGAATACTGGACCTCCCTCAGCAGCTCACCACAATAATGCCTAATTTTCAGATTCTTTCTCTTACAGGAGCACATAGAAAATTAGTCTCTGCAGATAAATTTCTGAATGATTATAAGAGTCTTGTCTCTAATTTAAGTTTTTCAGTTGGAAAAAGTATTGTTCATTATAGCAATAGCAATAGCACTTAGACTTACAGTATGTCACAGGAGTACACCCCCTCACATTTTGTAAATATTTAAGTATATCTCTTCATGTGACAACACTGAAGAAATGACACTTGGCTACAATGTAAAGTAGTGAGTATACAGCTTGTATAACAGTGTAAATGTGCTGTCCCCTCAAAACAACGCAACACACAGCCATTAAGGTCTAAACTGCTGGCAACAAAAGTGAGTACACCCCTAAGTGATAATGTCCAATGGGGCCCAAAGTGTCAATATTTTGTCCTGGTGTCATGTGATTCATTAGTGGTACAAGGTCTCACGTGTGTAGGGGGGGAGGTGTGTTACATTTGGT
>QLTV01003285.1:60498-76437 GCA_003457575.1 Thermophis baileyi | reverse complement strand
CTATGCCCAGGAGGGGTAAGGCAGTGCTGGAAAATAATGATGGCCACACAAAATATTGACACTTTGGGCCCCATTTGGACATTATCACTTAGGGGTGTACTCACTTTTGTTGCCAGCAGTTTAGACCTTAATGGCTGTGTGTTGCGTTGTTTTGAGGGGACAGCACATTTACACTGTTATGCAAGCTGTATACTCACTACTTTACATTGTAGCCAAGTGACATTTCTTCAGTTATGTCACATGAAAAGATATACTTAAATATTTACAAAATGTGAGGGGGTGTACTCACTTCTGTGACATACTGTATATACCGCTTTACAGTGCTTTACAGCCCCTCTCTAAGCAGTTTACAGAGTCAGCATATTGCCCCCAACAATTTGGGTCCTCATTTTACCCACCTCGGAAGGATGGAAGGCTGAGTCAACCTTGAGCCTGGCGAGATTTAAACTGCCAAATTGCAGGCAGTCAGCAGAAGTAGCCTGCAGTACTGCACTCTAACCACTGCACCACCATGGCTCATATATTATAATTCTTACTAAGATTCTTAACTGCATTTTGTTGGTTTTTGTGCTCTTCGGGTTGATCTGAAATTTTTTAGGTTAGAATTCCAGATCTGTAACAATTTGCATGTAGACTCAAGCTACAGGAGGTAATGGTCAACCCTGTTACACAACTAGGTACTTCAGGTACCGTGTTTTTTTTCACCGAGCTATAATTGGAGGGTCCTGATGTTCTGCACAAACTCTTGACTGACAGGTATATATATATAGGTATATAAATGTTCATCTTAGAGCAGAGATAAATAGCTTATGAGCCACATGCAATTCCAAGATTGCATCAAAACTCTGGTTATTGGAAGAGAGAAGGAACTTTTCTTAGTTTTAAGGGAAAAAGTCAGGTAAACTTACTTTCATAAAAATAACCACCTGCCAAATTTGGTTGAAAATCCTAACTCCATTCCCTCTGCTCTCTGTGGCATACGCTTTCAGCCTTAGGTGTAGTTTTCTGCAAAATGTTTTTGTACTGATAATGTTTTTGTACTAATACTTAAGAGTCAAAGAGACTTAACTCTGCAATCTTGTACTTACTACTTGGGAATAAGCCCCATTGGTACTCCAGATGACGTCTGAGTAAATGCATACAGGACTGTGTTCTTAAGGATCCAAATAAATCTGCAGGATTGGAGGCTTTCACCAACACGATAAAAGCAGCAATGCACTGTAATCCCTGCCCCTTTTGTACATGCACATATCCCAACATACATATAAAAGAGGAGTTTGTGTCACAATGACATAAAACAGCTTTTATTAATTTGTCCTCCCTTGATGCCCCCAACTCCTGCAGACCGGCCTAGGCAAATCACTTTCTTTGTTGCCAAGAAAATTATGTGGACTGTCCACCTTGTCACTGAAAGCTTGATTTGAAGCAACTGTTTGTCTTTAAAAGGTTAAGGACCCACTTTAAAGTTTAAAGTAGCATTTAGAGGCACATTCATATGTATTCATATCACTTTGCCTCTTCTCAAGACAGTTCATTAGTTCCCCCCCCCCAGGTACTTCTTATTTCTATTTCCACTAACAAATGCTGTGTTTATTTTATACTGCATACTCACTGTATGGTAAACAGATGAAGGATTGCATAATTGTTTCATTTGATGGATTATATATTTGAAAAATATAATCTAAATTTTAATCAGTTCGGAGACTTTCAGATAGCTTTTTTAGCCTAACAACCAGC
Source organism: Thermophis baileyi (assembly GCA_003457575.1). NCBI lineage: Eukaryota > Metazoa > Chordata > Lepidosauria > Squamata > Dipsadidae > Thermophis > Thermophis baileyi. Next base: position 74,700 of record QLTV01003285.1, on the reverse strand, counting down.
AAAATTTCTCACCTATGGAGGTTTTCTGAAAGTAGTCTCTGATCTCTTCTTAAGTAACATTTAGTTCAGGTCATACACTACAGATGAGATCTAACACTATTCTAAACCAGCACTAATAGAATAAAAAGTGTTTTGATTTGGAAAGAATGGATCACATTCTTGCTGCTGATTTTCTCACAGCTGCTACATCCATGTTACTAGTTTGTACACAAGATATAAAACAGATTACAATAAGTAGGAACCTGTGGTGTCTCAGGAACATCACTTTAAACGAGTGTGGAAAAGTGAAATCCTATCGACTTTTTTTTTTTTTAATTTCATCAACTTGTTTAAGACGTAATTTCTTTTAACACTTTAAAATGAGCGTTGGTCACTTGGGAAAAAAAAGTGGTCGGGGGAAAGATTTTATGAAAACAGTGTGAAGAACTAGGAAAACTTCTTGGATGTAATAATGGAAGGGCCATAATCTGACAAATCTCAATGTCAGGGTTCCAAGTAACACCCCCTACAAAATGTGGGTAAATGTGGCAGGCCTGAAGGCCCAATACAAAAGATGGCTTCCAGGTCTGACAATATATTTCAATTGTAGAAACTAATATAGTAATCTCTTCTCTTCATGAAGGTCTGTAGTAATCCTGAGTATAACTGCGATTCTCCGTGCTTAAGTATTGTCGTTTAGAGCATGCTAGAAAGGTAATAGGATATATGCCAGCTCTTGAAACTGGAAATAATTCTGTCTTGGAATATTGTTAGGAGCCTTTCTCTGCTTAAAAACAACTCATTGCAGTTTTGGCAGTGATTACAGAATAATCATTGTAGAATTGATGGTTGCAATATTGCAGATATGTACTGTCCCTGAACAGGCCATTCCTGGAAGTCTGATGTCACAATGTACCCAAAGACGCTACTTTTTATTTGGGGAGAAGAAGTCTTACTCATTAATGACAACATCAATAAACAATTGTTTTATGACTCACAAGATTAAAAAATATGCAGAAACAAACTTTAATTCTGAACAAGAATTGGGATAAGGAATACAAAATTGAAGGATAACAAGAACTAAATCTATACAGGTTCAGTATCAGTGGTATAAGAACACAGAACCAGGAGGTGGGGGTAGTTCACAAAAGATACACAAACATGATCATCCATAAAGAAACAAAACTGTACTTTGCTGTCATGACAACAGACCTGAAAACAAAATAAACTGCTAAAAATGTGATAAATTCTGATTGTCTTAAAAGCAATGCCCTCATTTCCCTTGGAACCATCTGACAAAATTAGAGGATCTCTACACTACAAGCAATCAGAATTGTTTTGAGGCAGGTGGTTAGCATATCATGCCAAGAGTGGTTTGTAGATAATAAGACATCTGTTGTTGAGATCATGCTTCATTCAGATTTCCCTAAGGAGCCTAGCTAAGCTCACTTTCTGGCCAATTAACAGGATAGGTCCAGCAGTCTGTGACAAAAGAACTGCACTGAAAATTCCTTGCACACATTTTTAAGATAAAGTATATTTCTGCACAGAGCCCTAAAGCTAACTGTTGATTTGTTTTATGGCCAATCTGTCCTTAAGTTAAGGCAGACATGAACTACATTCTAGGGACCTCTTCAGTGACTAGAGGTTTCTTAGTAAGAAATCAGTAATGGCACACACAATCACAACTGTACATTTCTTTTGCATTCACCAGCCTCTCAGAACTGCTGGATTGTTCATCAAAAGCGGCTTCCCCCATTACAAGAATATGCCCAAATCGACATGTATGCAAAAACTGCTTTCAAGAGAGCAAGAACCGGGGCTTTAAGCTGACGTAGAATTAGTGGGTGATCACATTAGATTTTATCATATCTATTGATTTGTGATACAAAAGTAACCAGCCAGGCTAATTGGAGGCTGAAGAATAAAGACACTGATGCTATGTACATTATCCAGTGTATAAACATTGAAAATGGATATCACAACACAGAGACAGATAACCAACCAGTCACAAGATTTGGAAGTGCAGAACTTCAGCTAAGGCTTTCAGCAAATATTGTTGCTATGTGATCATAAAACAGATCTAATACTGACAAGTATTGTGCAAACTAATTTAAATACTATATGTTGGGTCTGGATAGCAGCAATTATGCATAAATTAAAAATACCAGTGCATATGAGAAGAGAACACTATAGTAACATCATTCTGCTGTAGCATTTCCCATAAACTCTTCTATATTTTTTTAGTTCTGCTCTGCTACAGCAAACATGACCTCTTCCCTTCTGTTCAGGGCTCAGGGAGAAGTTTTCAGTTCTTTTCAAGTCTCAGTCCCACCTCAGGATTGTATTTTTTCTCACAACACTGTACAGTTGCTTTCATCACTTCTACAACTGATGATTCCAAACACAGATAGTCCACAACTTATTACCATAATTGGGACCGGTACTTCCACTGCTAATTGCAATGGTCATTAAGTGAATTGTGCCTGGGTTTATGCCCTTTTTTTGCTATGGTCATTAAGTGTATCACCCAGTAATTAAGCGAATCTGCCTTCCCACAAGGACTATGCTTGTCAGAAGCTGGCTGGGAAAGTCACAAATAACGATCGTGTGATACGATCGTAAATACGTACAATGCCAGTTGCCAAGCACCAGAATTTTGATGACATGATCATGGAGCCCTATGATGGTCATGTAAGGATTGGTCATAAGTCAGTTTTTTCAGTGACTTTGAAGGTCGCTAAGTGAATGGTTGTTAAGCTGAGGACTACCTGTAAGCACACATTCACACAGCTAAATAGAATGTATCAGTGACGAACCCACAATTTTATAGGATGAAGCCTTAGTGGGGATATATCAAATATTTGATTCACCCTAGCACCAGTCTTTAAGCTGCATCTTCAGGCTGAAAGTGGTGGAGAGGAATACCGGTACGTACACCTTGTTGCTCCGTACTGTCCAGGATAAGGCTAGGCAACATTTACCTTAGTAAGCTCATTTATAAATGCAAAGCATTTTGTATGAGTTCAGCACCACTCTAATCACTATAAAGCAGCTACGACTAAGAATCTTTTAATCTTTACTACTTAGTGCTTTACGGGAAGCCACCTAGCATTAACAAAATGCAACAACTACCTATAAACCCCTTCACGATCATACTTCAACATGTTTAGTCGTACCTATTCAAGATACTTTGGTTGTAGCTTAGTTCTGCTTACTTGCATGGATGGATCATGAATTGAAGATGTCCATCACTGTTGCCAGTTTTGTGAGACATATTTGTTATTTGTCAGGCAAAAGGAACCTCCAACAGAAGACGTAGAACAGTACAGAACTTTAGTCCCCCAGTTGCTGTTGAACTATTTAAAAACATTAACACTATTTTAATAGGACAAAGCCCTTCCATGATGGCATACAAGATACACATCTACTACACAAACATAATCAAATACCACTGATTACAGATTAAATCACCAGGCCTCAAAAGTGAAAGCCAGCAAAATAAATTATTTTCAGCACTATCTTGAATATATGCAATTAAAAGGCCTGAGGATTCCCTAATGGAAACTCATTGGAAAGGCCAAGACCACTCTTTTAAAGGCCCTGCCCTATGTGGATGTACTGAGAGTGTTATGAGTTGATATGCATGGAGGCAGGCTTTCAAGTAATTTGAGGCCAAGCCATTTAAGGCTTTAATGGTTATATTCAGACCTAAAACTGGTCTCAGAAACATACTGACAAATGCACTGTTAACCATTCAACTCCCAGGACAGCTAAATGGCCATAACCTACATGTTTTCAATATACAAAGGCAGCCCCAGAGACAGAAGATGGCAAGAAGGTGATAGCAGGTAGAAAGTAGAACTGCTTAATTCCTTTTTTGCATCTGTCATGCAACGGAAAAAATGATCCAACCTACCAAAAGCAGCACTGTGGGAGACAGAACAGGAATGCAGGTCAAAATATGCATGAAATTGGTGAGAAAATACCTAGATGAGTTCAAATTGCCAGGAATATAAGGTTTACATCTCAGGATTCTGAAGGAGCTGGAAGATGTGCTCTTGGAACTACAGAGCAAAATCTTTCACAGCTCCTGGAGTACACGGGAACTACCCAGAGAACTGGGGGGGGGGAGCTGATGTGGTTCCAATCTACAAAGGGGGGGGGAGTGGATCCAGAACAGTACAGACCAATCAGCTTGACATCAATGCCTGGGAAAATCCTGGAAAAGATAATCAAGCAGCAGATTTGTGAGCATCTAGAAATAAACAAGCCATTACCAGAAGCCAGCATAGGTTTGTTAAGTTTGCAAGACAAACTTATTGTCTTCTTTGATAAAGTCACTAAATTAGTGTATCAGGGAAATGCTGTATAGTATACTTAGACCTCAGTAAAACATTTGACACACTGAACCATAATCTACTTCTTAGAATAGTTCCAAGATAGAACAATGTGGGATAGACAGTACTACCACCAGATGAACTGTTGGTTGATCAACTGCCCTCAGCATGTAGTCATCAACGCAACTACATCTACATGGAGGGAAGCATGCTGTGTGGTACCTCAAGGTTCTGTCTGGGTTCAGTGCTCTTCAACATTTTCATAAATGATCTAGATGAGGGGATAGAGGGAGAGCTCATCTAATTTGCAGATGATATCAAGCTGGGACGAATTGCTAACACTTTGGAAGATAGCAATTGTCAGAAGGATCTTCACAGACTTGAGCATTGGGCCTTATCCAACAAGATGATGTTCAGTGGTGAGAAAAGTAAGACCTGCACCTAGGCAGGAAATATCAAATGCACAAGTATAGAATAGACAATACCTGGCTATTCTATATCATTAACCATGAGAGGGATCTAGGTGTCCTAGTGAATCACCACTTAAGTATGTGCCAGTAGTGTGCTGCAGCTGCCAAAAAAGCCAATGCAGTTCTAGGCTGCATTAACATCAAGATCATGAGAAGTGAAAGTACTTCTTTGATATGCACTAGTGAGGCCACACTTGGAATACTGCATACAATTCTGGTCATCACGATACAAAAACAATGTTGAGACCCTAGAAAGAGTGCAGACAAGAGCAACTAAGATGAGAAGGGGTCTATAGGATAAACCGTACGAGGAACTGTTAAGGGAACCGTTAAGGATATGACTAGTTTAACCAAAATAAGAATTAGGGATGACATGATACCTGTCTTTGGGTACATGAGGGGCTGCCACAGAGAGGTGGGGGTCAACTTATTCTCCAAAGCTTCAGAGGATAGGCCAAAAAGCAATGGGTGGAAGCTTGCTAAAGAGAGATCCAACTTGGAACTAAAGAGAAACTTCTGGACAGTGAGAACAATTAGCCAATGAAACAGCTTGCCTCCCAGAGTTATGGGTGCACCATCACTGGAAGTTTTCAAGAAAGGATTGGACAACTATTTGTATGGCATGAAATCAGAGATGGTATTCAGCCAGTATGCACCGGTTCACACGAACTGTTGGCGGAAATTTGGCCAAAGTTGCCGAACCGGTAGCGATGGCCGACTGGCCACGCCCCTGAACCGGTCCCCCGGTTGCCGCTCGCTCGCGCCGCCCATGTTCGTCGCCATGTTCTTTGCGCACGCACATCCCATTGCCTTGCAAGTCCAATAGGATGCGCATGCGCGAAGAACATGGCGGCGACAGCACGGCAGCAGCTTTTTCCGCGACCTCCGGTACTTTTCGGCAGCCTGCAGCCAGCCACCGCAGCCACAAAGTGGCTCTCAAAGAGGCTTCTTTGCCAGCCACTTTCCAGCAGCGGCGGCTGGCTGGGGGCCGCCGAAAACTCCGGTCAGCTTGCCTTCCGGACTCTGGACCAGCTGCTGTGGAAGGTAAGCAGCCCGAAAAAAGAGGCGGTGGTGGGGGAGGAAGCGGGGCTAGGGCTGGGGCCGCTAAAGGAGGGGAAACGGAGGCGACTGACGAAGGGAGGGCCGGGGTAGATAGGTGGAAATTCCAAAAATTTTCCTACCTTTTCCTGTGGGTGTGGCTAGTTGGGAGGGTCATATGACTGAGTGGGCATGGGCGTGAGTGACGTCAAGTTGGCCACGCCCACTCAGTCACATGCCCCCCACCTAGCCATGCCCACCGAACCGGTAGTGAAAATTTTTGAAACCCACCACTGGGCATGATATAAGGTTTCTTGGCATGGGCAGAGGTGAAGACTAGAAGACCTTCAAGAGTCCTTCCAGCCCCGTGATTCTAAGTATCACTAATACATGAACTGTGAAGCTAAGATTCATTTCTTTCAGAAAGTGTCACAACTGGCATAGCACTTTCAGCTCATACAAATTATTCCCAGGCATAGAAGCCACCTTAAGTTCCTCACTTGGCTACAATTCCCAAAGTGCTCATTTCGACCTGTTTGGAAAAGCAGCCTCACCTAACACTAAACATAATGATCTAGCCAGACTGGCCAGCTAGCTACTTTTCATCCCCAGCAACCTCTAATCTTGCCTTGTCCAGATTAAGTTTCATCTTCTGAACTCTCACCCATCCAGACATCTGTTCAAGCAGTCTAGTGTCTCTCTAGAGCAGGGGTCTTCAAACTTGGCAACTTTAAGACTTGTGGACTTCAACTCCCAGAATAGCTTCTCCAGCATAGCTGGCTGGAGAATTCTGGGAGTTAAAGTCCACAAGTCTTAAAGTTGCCAAGTTTGGGGACCCCTGCTCTAGAGGAAAATAATAAGTGGATCTTATAAACCTCAAATACTGAATGACTCCTTGGTGGACTCATCTGTGAAATGTTGACTTCCACCCCCTCCTCTTCAGTTCTGCAGTTAATACAAATGAGGTCAGCAAGCTCTTTTAGAATTTGACAGGAGATTTTAAAAAAAAAACCTTTCCTGTTTTCTGACTTAATATTCACCAGAAGCTCCAAAGGCTGTAGGCAAGTACCCAGAATTACTGAGGCTGGGAGACAAACCAGAAGGGAAAACATTATTCAGTTAAATTTTTCACTGTCATGGCATCCTCAGAAAATAATGTTCCGTTTTCTCATCTTTAAAACTTGTAATGCTCAAAACTGGATTTTCTGGATGAACCTAGATTTTCTGGACAGTGAACTGGCAGAAGTCAACATTAGATCCTGTTACATCAGACCCTAACTTACTAGAACAGAGCTTTATCATGTCGAAAGATTCTACCAGTTCTTAACTTCCTACCCTCTTCATTCTAAGAAGAACTGGAAAGATAAATAATTCCCAACCACTAGCAATGCTGATTGTGGCTGATAGGCACTGGAGACCATCAGATGGAGAATCAAGGCTTCTCAGCCTAAAGCACCTTGAGGCTCTTCTGTGTGCATGGATTGCTCTGATCCGAGCTCACTGTCTCTCCTCCATGCTGCTGTGCAGTTTGCATAAGGCATTACAAGTCAAACTAGCAGTTGTTCTAAAAGTTTTGCCTCAAGTTACAGAGAGGCCAGCTTCCCATGATGGAAATTTCCCCCCTCCTACTACTCAAGGGCCAGCTTGCTGGCTGGGAATTCCTGCTGCCCTTTAAGGTTCTCCTCTCCTTGTAGCCACAGTACTTTATTGCCTACATCCATTTTTCCTGGGTGCTCTGGTGGCTGCAGAGCAGCCTCTTGGGTGTTTTTTTTCTTCACCACGAAAAGCAGCAAGAATATTTGCAAAGCAACGTTAGGGAAAGCATGAGGGGTGAAGCCAATGCCCATGTGGATACTTTTTTAAGGGAAGGAGATTGCACAAACTTGCTGAGCTCCTTGTTTTATGCGTGAATTCTATTTCACTGAGAAATGTTTCCTCACCTTCATTCCATAATGTCCTTTTTTGCTGGCTGGGGAATTCTAAGAGTTGAAGTCCACACATTTTAAAGTGATCAAGGTTGAGAAACATTGCACTAAGTATATGCAATTAAGTTATCCATCAAAATTTGTAGTTCTGCTTTGAATCCCTCAAATTTCTCAACTAAATTCTTCTCTCTCAGAGCCAACTCAGGGACACATCCAGTCACAGACTGGTCAAAGGATGTAAGTTCAGTTGTATGTTTTATTTATTTTCACCTTCCTATTATTACTTACAACAGAAATATTTTGAACGCTTCAGAATGGAGACTTTCTTCAGAGAGAACTAATGGCAGCTATCACTTCATACAAGGCCTCAGCTAAATGTTGAATGTCAAAGATGTAATGCTTTCTTCCCATTTCATCTTGGAATTTGGCTCAACTTTTTCAATAAATCAAGCTTAACATTGATTTCAGTCACCACCATATCAAGGCTTTCCCTGCTGTTGCCATTTATTTTTTAAAAGGCTTAACAGCTGCAAAATATATCAATAATGGTGACCAAGTACAAAGTGAATACAGCTCTGATGAGTGAGACTTTTAAAAAAAGGAGGATGATTAAGTATTTTGCACAGGCAACTGCTGATAGATTAATATACAATTTCATTAGAATCTCACTATATGTTACCTAAAAACTAGACTCGATGTTAAAAAAAACCCACAATAAAATATTAAAGATAAATGTTGTCCAATTTGTATGTTTTCTCCCTTACTTTTATAAAAAATGAAAGAATTCAGACAACAGTTTTCTAAATGCATCTTTGTGACATGCTTGTTCTGGGCAGGAATACTTGTATATATTCTGTAGTGTTATGCCACATATAATAAGATCACTAAAGTGGTCCCCATGAGGATTAATGTGATATGTAGAGAGTAAGGAATATGACTTTGACAGAGATATGCAAGCTCTGTTACTAAAGCAGCAGTGAAACATACCTTAAGTCCATAATAAACAACAAATATTTAGAAGTGGCTGAAGCAGACACTTCACTAATTCACAGGAGTACAATTGGGGGGGGGGGGGAGAGTACAGCACAATGAGACTTGTAAGATTCTGTAATTATAGCCAATCTCAAGAAAAGTAGTTTTAGCCCTCCTGGCCTGATCTACATGGTGGGGCTAATAGGATACTTCCACCTAGTCTTAATTACAACAAATATATGGAAGCTGGCCTGCTCTAAGCCAATGGTCTATAACAGAGGTGTCAAACTCACCTCGTCACGGCAGCGTCACGTGACGTATCAGGACTTTTTTTCCCCTTCGCTAAACCAGGCGGGGGCATGGCCAGCACGTGACGCATCCAGCCCACGAGCCGGGAGTTTGATAACATCTTTATTTCAAAGAAGGCCACTGGATCCCACACAACTCCATAAGAGTATTTCATAAATAGTAATGATAGGTTAAATATTTTTCTGAAAATGTTCCCCTTTAACTAGGAAAAAAGTCTAGAGTAAAATAAAATATGAAATGATCAGCATGGGCTAGAGCAGTGGTTCTCAACCTGTGGGTCGCGACCCCTTTGGGGGTCGAACAACCCTTTCACAGGAGTCGCCTAAGCGCGCGCTAGCCCACCATCTTGGTGTCACGCCCCCTTTGTCACCCCATCGCGTGCGGGGAGGGGGCGGGGGTCGCGGCGGTGGGGCGGGGGTCGCGGCATTAGGAAGGTTGAGAACCACTGGACTAGAGGAAATGACAGGGAATACCACCCCAGGCTCTTTTCTAGTAAATAGGCATTTTATGCCTGGCCATATCCATATTGTAGCCATGTTATGAATATGTACTGTATATCCTATACTGGTAGTCATTCTATGAGATCACACATGGCATGATCTCAAAATGTTATATGTACCCAACGGTTAAAAAACAGTGTGGGAATATTTCATGTATGCTTCCTTGTCACTGCCTCTAAACTATCTAATGTATTGTAGATCTCTTCCTTGTTTTTGAGCCCATATCATCCCCTTCCCCCCCCACTTTCTCAGTATTTATAAAATGCAATGCTATTCACCAGAAATGCTCTCTGCTTCTATAGGTAGAGACATGCAAGGCACATCAGAATCTTAAGTGTTTAATTCATAGCAGGTCTATTCTGCTACGAAACATAAAATTTTAAAAAACCCTGAAAGATAATAAATATTTGTGACAAAGATGGTAAGGAACAATAACAATAAAATCTATTTTTCTTGCACTTATAGGAAAGCTACATCCTAAATTGGAGAACAGAGTTGGTCAAGTGTTTTAAGAGCCGAGGTGGCGCAGTGGTTAGAGTGCAGTACTGCAGGCTACTTCAGCTGACTGCTAGCTGCAGTTCAGCGGTTCAAATCTCACCGGCTCAAGGTTGACTCAGCCTTCCATCCTTCCGAGGTGGGTAAAATGAGGACCCAGATTGTTGGGGGCAATATGCTGACTCTGTGAACCGCTTAGAGAGGGCTGTAAAGCACTATAAAGCGGTATATAAGTCTAAGTGCTATTGCTATTGCTATTAAGATCACTCTGGGTTTCTCTCCTTACATTATAGATCATCACTTCTTTCAACGATTTGCATGTACTAACTGTACAGTGTATGAGACGCTTAACTAATAAACTATGGTTAAGTGAAGACTTAGCATCAGATTCCTTAGAGGTTTCTCAAATTACTGTCATCTAACGAGGCCTATCACATTCCTTTTCACGTAACTTATTAAATAATAAATGTCCAGGTTTTCCTGCTTTCTGGGTGTCCACACATCTTTTTAACAATGGCCACTACAGAGTTTTCTATTCGTGCCTCTAAAGCCTACCAACCTATTTCCACTTTGCCAGTTCAATGTCAAAGGGATATGGACTGAACTATGGAGCAGGTTCATAACTAAGTTTGGCTTCTGCCAATATTAGTAATCATATTTACTTAATAAAACATCCAAGAGAAAAAGATGCACTACTAAAGTAATGCAAATTCACCCTAAAAATATAGCATTAAGAAAAGGCAATAAAATACTGGTTCCACAGAAAAACTCTGTGTTTCTACCCACTTTGCACAAGTCAAGAAGGGAGGAGAAAGAATCAGAAAAGAGAATACAGAAAGAGACATATCCCAGGATCTGATCCCCGTGTTAATATCTAAATACACTGCTACTACTTGACACATTCTAGGAACCCTCAGTATACAATTTCATACAGCAGGAATGAATTCACATCTTGTCAGGGAGAAAGAGCAAGGGTCATGTTACTATAAATGAGTAAGACACTCTTTTCCAAGAAACGGGAGAGGTGCTTACCCAGCAGCTTTCTCTCAACAAGACACCCTCCAGATGGAGAGACTGCAATTCCACCCATATGGAGAGTATCAGGTTGGGGCTGTTCTGCTGCCACCCGAAAGCTTCTATTACTCTAACAACAGTCAAATCTAGAATAGCACCAGAAAGTGAGGAAAATGGAAACCTGGTCTCCAATTAATCTCTAGAATGCATCACAATCGGGTACCGCCATGACAAGCCAATTAAGCTACAGCATTCGTCTGACGTCCATGCCCCAAAACACAGGCAGTTCCTAAACTATCTTCTATTTACAAAACGTGTATCTTGAGGATCCAGCTAGCCAGTTTGCAGTGGGAGTTGCATGATGTGCATTTTCATCCTAGGCAATCCATTATTTGAAACAAAAACACTAGGATCACATCAATGATTTTAAGAGCATATGCAACGATATGGTACGCTTTCCCCACTCCCCAAGTTATTAAAAATATTAAAATTCTCAGAAAATACAAATTAAGAAATTCTTCCATAGGAGTCAGGTTTTTTTTTTTGGTTCTAGCCCCTGTCTATCTCCTGAGATCTCCTGCTAACTTGGTTCCTTCAAAAGCAGAGAGGAGACATATAGCTTACTATGGGGCTTTTTGAAGTCAAAAGCATTCTACTTCTGTGTGGGCTGAGAAACAGCACCAAAAGGGCTTTTACTGTTACTTTGCAAATGTATCTTCCCTTGCCACTATGTAGAACAACGGATAACTGGTGGAAGATCTATTTGTTTGTTTGTTTGTTTGTTTGTTCGGTTGGTGTATTTAGTTCCTGATATAATGCAAAGAAATGGCTATCCTCTAATATACAGGATATCACCCCGAGTAAGTAAATACCTTGGAAAATATGCACTTTGTACCCTCTGCATCCCCTCCCACACTGCACATCTTATAGGTAGTGTTGGTTCAAATGCTTTCCACCAAGTGGTCCACAAATGAGAAGATCTTTATACTCTGATTTGGTAACCATTAAGATCGGGCATGGCTTTGGGTTCTGTAGGTTTCTTGTCTCCAGATGGCCTGCACAATGGAGAGAAGAAGAAAAAGAAGAAAAAAGCAAATGAGCAAATGAAGAGAGTCTGCACCTTCTAACAAGAAAAAGTCTTTAACTATTTTAGTATCTTAATTTGTTACCATTATCTGCAGAGCTTAGCTAGGTAATCATCCCACCTATTCTTCAAGGATACATTCTGGACATAATTAAAGCAGAGTTCTCAAAGCCTTGACTTGGCAAAAGCACCAGGCTAAGTTTCAACCAACATCAGTATCTCCTCTCCTTCTGTGAGTCATACAATAAAAGTCAGGAAGAGGCTTGTCATCCTTTTGTTGCTTGAATGGGGGCATGAGAGGGAGACTGGAAGCAGTGCCTGTTTCCTTCTATTAATGAGCTTTCATTATGACAATGAGCTTACAATACAAGAATGCAATGGGCGAAGGCAATTTCTTGCAGATGGCATCCGCTCTTTTTCTGTGATGAGTATTCACAGAAGGGAGGAGTTTGTGCAATGCTTTCCAAGGATACCCATATCTATTCTAACTCAGATTTCTAACAAACACCTTTGTTGGGAATAACACAACTCAGCAAAGAACATAATTGCATGTAAGGTAAAGGTGAAGGTAAAGGTTTGCTTGTCCAGCCATTTCCGACTCTAGGGCCTGGTGCTCATCTCCATTTCTTAGCCAAGGAAGCCACCGTTGTCCGAAGACATTTCAGTGGTCATGTGGCCAACATGACTATACGCCGAGGCTGTCACCTTCCCACCAAAGTGGTACCTATTAATCTACTTGCATTTGCATGCTTTCTAACTGCTAGGTGGGCAGGAGCTGAGGCAAGTAATGGCAGCTCACCCCATCGTGCAGTGCTCAGGTCTCGAACCCAGACAGTCAGCTTTCCAGCTGACAAGCTCAGCGTCTTTAACCGCTGAGCCATTGTGTCCCCTAGAATTGCACGTAAATATGCAAAATATTGCTCTGTTGGAAAGAAGTTATAATTCAGTTAATGGTCATTCTCTAAAATCCACGAGACTGATCATTCAATCAATCATTTAATTCCAAAACATCACTGGGAGCAATAACCAAACAGGTTGCTTAAAAGCAGAGAGAGAAAGCAGGTGCAAAGTGTGTATACTGAGACAAGAAGAATTATGTAAAATATGTCTCTACTCACATAGGACAAAAAAAGTTATGTGCACTTAAATTATAGCAAAATCAAGGAAACCAAAAACTACGTAAAGGCAAAGCAAAATATTGCAGGCTTACCGCCTTTCTGTCCGGCTATTGCGACGATGTGGACTGGATTGGCTACGTTGTGGGGATGGTACATCCTTTTTCCTATCCTTGGTGGGTGATGGTGGTCCAGTAGCTTTGCTGATCTAGGGAAAGAGAAACTTCGTACCCTTAGGCTTTTCTCTTGATACAAAAACTAGGAAGGAGCTTGCCATATTTTTAGCACGGTTTAGATCTTTTGAATGTTCAAAACACTTCACCAAAATTTTGTGTATGTCATGCCCCAGCATATACCAGTGCGTCTTATACACCGAATGTAGCCCCACCCAGCCACCCCCACCCTTTGGCCTCTGCCTCCCAGCAATTTACCTCCTTGCAGCAAACAGCACAGAGCCTGATTAGCAGAAGCAACTGATTATCGACCTCCCGACCATCAGCTGACAGAGGCTGCAGGCAGGCCCACCTGCTAAAATGAAAGTGAAACTAAAACTGCAAGGAGGCAAATTGCTGGGAGGGAGAGGCAGAAGCAGAATTTTATTTTCTTGTGCTAATCAGACTGCTGAAACTGGATGCAAGGAGGCAAGTCAATAACTATAAATGCCTATAGAATGTTCAAATTATTAGACTTATTTTTTAAAGACTGCTTTATTATTGTTCTAGACAACTTAACAAAATGAAGCAGCTTTTTAAAATAAATGCTTGATCTGAAGAGGCCCAGTGCTAATGTATCTTATTTTAAATAGCAGAGAATAATGTATACTTCAAGAAAGCCACATCAATTTTAACAGCATCTGCACAAATAATAATCTGAAATGTAACTGTCCTGTTTTAGTATTAAAATAAGTCAGCTGAGTTAAAACCTGACTTAGTCATGTTTGGAGTAGATCTATTTAAATAAC
>QLTV01003285.1:44707-58656 GCA_003457575.1 Thermophis baileyi | reverse complement strand
AACCTTGGCCACTTTAAGACTTGTGGACTTCAACTCCCAGAATTCCTCAGCCAGCAAAGTTGCCAACCTTGGCCACTTTAAGACTTGTGGACTTCAGCTCCCAGAATTCCTCAGCCAGCAAAGCTGGCTGAGGAATTCTGGGAATTGAAGTCCACAGGTCTTAAAGTTGCCAAGGTTGGAGACCCCTGAATTAAACAATCAGCTCTTCTTTCCCCCCTTCCCCTCACCTTTAGCCTCATGTCACGGGAATGTCTCTCAAGCTCCTTGCGGAAGTCCTCACGGCTCAGCTTCTCCACATCCAAGACAGAATGCTTCCATTCGATCTGCTCTACACTGTGTGGGTCATGGGACACACACTGGCCAAGCTTCACCTTTTTGAGGGTATGCCAGCAGCACCGATATGCCTCTTCATAGTCAAAAATAAGCTCACTCAGTGTGCGGAAGGTGGGAGCTTTGTACATAAGATCCTCGCGTCGACTTATGCCAAGTGCCCCATAGCGGCCCCCAATGTTCACTCCCAGCACAATATGGTGGAAGTAGTTCCCTGAGAAGTAAGTTTTGAAACTGATGGGGAAGCGGTCCAGTGTTGGCATGTGGTTGGTGAGGTAACTATTGATGATAAAATATTCAGGAAATAGGTGGTATAACAAAGAAAAGTAATGAACCATCACTCTATTTTTTTGTACATATTTTAGGCTTAATTCTTGTCTCTTATTAGGTTAAACTAGTACAGGTAGTCCTTGACTTACGACCACAGTTGAGCCCAAAATTTCTGTTGTTAAGTGAAACATTTGTTAAGTGGGTTTTGCCCCATTTTACGACTTTTCTTGCCACAGTTGCTAAGTGAATCACTGCAGTTGATAAGTTAGTAACCCAGTTGTTAAGTGAATCTGTTTTTCCCCATTGACTTGGCTTGTCAGAAGGTCGCAAAAGGAGATCACATGACCTTGAGATGCAACAACAGTCATAAATATGAACCAGCTGCCAAGCATCTGAATTTTGATGACATGATCATGGGTATGCTGCAATGGTCGTAACTGTGAAAAATGGTCATAAGCAGGGGTGAAATGCTCCCGGTTCACTCGTACCTGTCGGTCGCCGTAGAGCCAGTCGCCAAGGTAGCGCGAGGCACCGCCCACCCGCCCGGACACTGCCCGGACGCCGCCATTTGTGTTCTTTTACCCTCTGCGAATGCACAGAATGCTTTGCGCATGCGCAGAGGGTAAAAGAACCCAAATGGCGGCATCCGGGCGGGTGGGCGGCGCCTCGCGCTACCTTGGTGACTGGCTCTACGGCGACCGACAGGTACGAGCGAACCGGGACAATTTCACCCCTGGTCATAAGTCACATTTTTCAGTGCCATTGTAACTTTGAATGGTCACTAAATGAACTGTTGTAACTCGAGGACTACCTGTATAGCATAGGTTTGGGGAGGTACTTCTAAAACATCTGGAGGACTATGTTTTTTCTATGTGACAAAATACCAAGCCTATTTTCTCTATCTGTCGATAAATCTCAACTGAGTGATCTCCAGAACCATCCATGCATTTGGATCTGGCTTTGTTGCATCAGATTTCTTTATATTAGTCTTCAAGTCTATGAGCTTCGGCAGATCATCTAGCATCATAAAGACAATTCAAAGGTTTATCATACAGGTCCCATAGCACCTCCTGACACTAATTCTAATACTAATTCAAACATGCAGTGCAGTGAAAACCCTATTCCAACTGCACAAACAGTGTTACAACAAAAGCAAGGGAAAACCTATAATTAAAAGACATACTGGGACATAAGACACAATTCTCGCAAAAGAGGATGCGATTCCTAGATTATTAGTACAATAAAGAAGGAATCTGCCAGTCAACTAAAAATATTCCTAGTTAGAAAATGAGGGCGTCCCTTGTTTTCGCTATTATGCTTCTTGTCTAAAGCAGGAAGAAAATTAAACAGATAGTTTGCATATCAGAGCATAAGTACAGGAGGATTCAGGTGTTATCTCTGGAAACCATGTACATCCATTTAGTCTTCTAAAATAAAAGGATACATTCCTAGGATCACAGCCTCCAAACACTTGATTGGCAGGGCTTCCTTTGTCATTTCTTTGGCCAGATCCATCAGCCTGTGAGACAAGTCAAGAGAACAAGCAAGAATATTAATATTTTAAAAGTTTTGTCAGATAATATATAGATGGAGAACAGCCTAAAGAGAAAATATGATGGGAAATAACTGCTTAGTCATTCAAGAACAGAAAAGAAGTCATGATGGGTAGTTCCTCTTCACTTCATACTTATCTTTTACTACCAATACTGAATTCAACATTCAGTAAAAAATTGTCTTCCAAACGTTTAAAGGTTTGGTGTATATTTAGAATAATTTGAGTATAATCATATAACTTTATATGTTTAATCTCTATCATTAAATGTCTCAGGTTAAGAGGCCCAAGTGTGGCATGCAGTGGAGGCTTAAACTACCTGAATGGCATTGCAATCAGGAATAATAAGCACCTCCACCCATATTTATCACATCAGCTAGACACCAATTATGGCTACGCTGCAAGAGTTCAGAAATGCTGAACTGTACTGAAGGAGATGGAAGGCCTGGGAATCAAGTGTAAGTTGCTTCTTTAGCAGATTGTATAATATTTTTGCTGTGGCTGTTTCATGGATCTGCAACTAGAAAAAAATTGTGCTCTTTTAGGGTAAGGGTAAGCGTAGGGGTAAGAAAAAGAACTATTCTCAAAGTAAGTCTGGAAAGATGATACTTACCCAGTCAAAGGCCTGCTTTTCTTGATTTCGAAGAACTGTGTCCCAGTGTGATTGTATCTGGGAATAAGAAGTTAAGGGATGCTTGACTTGGAAGAGCTGCTGGAGGATGGGGGTGGGGGNTGGGGGGAGGGGCAGGGGGGAGAGAAAGCATAAGCAAATCATTAAAAATATTGATAGGTGTGTGTGTGTGTGTTTGTGTGTGTGTGTGTGTGTGTTTAGAGGGACTACAGTGCATGCAGCAGAAAAGTTTACTTTTCTTTCACCAATAATGACCCCCCACAAAATCCACTCCACCTTTCCACCCCAAAATTCAGCTAGCAGTCCTAGTGAGTCTAGCAGCAGCAATGTGCACTCAAAGCACTCCCCATTTGTTCTACAGTCCCAGGTTTTCCTCCATGCACTTGGAAAGGCATCAAGTGAAATGCCTTCTGAATGCTGTATTTCTGGTGTAGCAAAGCAAACTTTGAAACAGGTTAACTCTGGCTTGCTCACAACAATGATGACCAAATGCCTAGGGAATAAGCTAAAGGAAATGAATAAGGCAGTAAAGCCACTGGCTCTAATAAACATCAGCCTCCTGAAAGAAAGAAAAAAAAGAGAGGGGGGGTTCTTTTTCCAGTAGAGCTGAAATGTTAATGAGTTATTTCCTTTTGTGGTCAAGCAAGGAAGTTGCCTTGCTTCTCTTTTCATTTCTTGGGGATTCAGATGCAGCTGAAAAGGATACTGAAGTTCCCTGATGTAGCGCTGTACAGCTTCCAGGCGCTCAGGGATGAGAGTGGTTGACTGTAGAGTAGGCACACTTGGTATGGACATCTGTAGATAAGAAGGGAGGGAGAAAATGAGATTCAAGATCACCAAGTCAAAGATGAAATTCCATTTATATTCTAGTTGAAAGGAAGGAAACCTGTGATACTCCAGAGGCAAATCAACTGCAACTTCCAGCATCTTTCATCATAATTGCCCTGTCTGGAGCTACTGGAAGATGTCATTCATTAATATTAAGATTGCCACAAGACTGCCTGCCTCAACCTATTATAGGTAGTCCTCCTTTTACCGATTGCCTCATGCAGCAACTGTTTGAAATTACAATGGTGTAAAAAAATTAACTTTGTGTTATGATCATCACAATGTCCCATGGTCATTGGGATCACCATTCCTGTGTTTCACAACTGTTGCACATTTATGGCCACTGCAGCATCCCTCAGTCAAGCTACACGCTCAGCTTGTGACAAGCAGAGTTAATAGAGAATGCAGAAGTAAAACCATAAGCTGTGGTCATGTGATATTTTTCACTTAGTGACCACAGCATTTTGCTTAATGACTGACAGGGAAGTAAAGCCATTTGCTGCCACATGATTTTCTGCTTAGCAACTGAATTGCCAGTTCCAATTGTGGTCGCTGAGCAAGGATTACTTGTAGTGCAGTAGGTTAATGATAATAACCTACTAATATCTAATGATAATAACCAGTTAGTAAGCAAAAAACTCTAATGATGATTTTGTCTATATAGTCCTTTGTCTAAGCCAGAACAATGCATTGTAGAAGTGCTATATTACAATTTCATTAATTCTAAGAGGCTTTGGAATTGTGGGAGTTATAGTTAAACTCATCAGGGGTAGAGGAGCTAAGGATGACTATGATATTTTAACAATACACAAGCAGAAGAGCGAGAATTTGGCATGGCTCATCTTTTCTGACAAACATTTAATGTAACATGTATAGTGTCAGAAAACAAGGTGGAAATCTTTGAAATATCTGAACATGAGATAGTGGCGTCGAGACATGTATTTATTCTTCAGAGCAAAGTACATTAGGCAATTTCTGATGAATGGGAAAATATTCTTCAGTTCTAGTAAGAAACAGTGAAGAGTCTTTCCCAGCAGGGCCGGTCCCAGATATTTGATTTCTTAAGTTGTCTTCTTCCAATATCCCATAGCCAAGTTATTTCAGCATTTGAAGCAGAAAACCCCTTTAGCACCTGCATCTTCTAAGCAAGAAAAATGTATGACAGTCAATTGGTGAGATATCAGCTGCTGCTGTCTCTTTTATATCACCCCAAATTGGCTGCCACTCAACTCTGCCTAAAGTTAGAACTAGCCATATCTCCCAGGTAGCAAAGTTACAACCTTCTTTGCAAGAAGGTATTTAGAGAAGCAGATCTTGGTTGCACTTAAGACTAGTCACTCTTTTTACTGCTCCTTTTTTAAATGGAAGAGAAATTGTCACTGCTTCTCCCCATCTTCTTTAGCGTAGTAGGACATATGTAATCCTACATAATATAATGGAAACCACTTGAAATGTGCAGGTCCTGTGGCTATAATTAGCTTCTCATTTAAACAACTAAGAGTGATGAGGAATTCACTATACTGTACACAGACCTGGGCCTTGAACCCAGACTAAGTTAAAATTTCCATCGTATAAAGAATTTCAGTTGTCCCTTAAGAGACAAGAGAGGGCAGAGTGAACAATAACTTGTTCCTCTTAACTCCAAGCTAATTGAGACGCTACAGTAACACTTTCTTGTGATACATATTTCCCTGCTACACTTTCTTCCATCAAAATGCATTAATAAACAGATAGTAATTGTTAAACGGAAGCTTTTTGGGAAAAAGCTATTATTTTGTTTTAAAGACAGTGTGAACTACTAGAACACATTGATTATAGCGACCCAGCACTGTTAACAATACAGCAAAGATGTTCTGCACTCCACCAACTGCTGAACTCCTACCTACGCCCTTTCCACATTGCCCTGAAAGCAACTTTCAAAATTATGAGATGCTACAGACAGATTGCCTTACCATAGCATAGTCTATGCCAGTGGTTCTCAACCTGTGGGTCGCGACCCCTTTGGGGGTCGAACGACCCTTTCACAGGGGTCGCCTAAGCACACGCCAGCCCGCCATCTTGGTGCCACGTACCCTTTGTCAATTCATTGTGCACGGGGAGGGGGCCGTGGTGGCGGGGCGGGGGTCGCAGCATTAGGAAGGTTGAGAACCACTGGTCTATGCATTTGTAGATTCCAAGCCTAATCAGTTGATATTTAAAGAAAGGAACACAAACTTGCTAAGGACAAAGTGGTTACACTAGTCTTTTCAGATATTATACTTGGATGACACTAAGTGTACATAAAGCCCATTTAGGAAAACGTAATTCTATTGTACTAGTCTTCCTCAAAAGGTGATCTGGGATGTGTGTGTGTGTGTGTTCTGCTCATGCTTAAACGTGTAAAGATGTTCTTGAGAAAAGCCTAACTCCTAGAGATTGCATCTATGCGATTCTCTTGGTGACATTAGAGAAAACATTTATTTAATGCAACTGGAGTCTTCTGTCCATAAAACTGGAAGCCCTGCTAAATCAGCCTCCCTGATAACAAAAGAGAATTCTATTCAAATTCCAATGAATCTGAATCCATCCAATGTCCTTCCAGACCTTGGCATACAATCTGGAAAGTGTGGGAGCAAGGAATGTGTGACTGGGATAATAGGGCAAAACCAGCATATTTGGAAAGTTGAGACCATGTAATGAATAGAAATGTGACCAATTGTTAAACTGTTGTGCATAAGAAGCCAAGCTGGTGAGGTTGCTTTCTGCCACCTGTTGTATCCTGTCCCATCTATTACTCCACTGTTCTTTATCTTTTTTGATTGGGGGGGGGGTGTGGATCAGAAAGGCATATTTTCAGACAAAGTATCAGTAACCATTTTTAAAATAATGCCTGTTCTTAGCTATGTGACACCTGGAAGCATAGTTATAAAGAAAATGATATTTCCATTTTCTGCATGGGCATATCAGAAAGCAGCTACCATAGACAACAGCAAGATTTACAACAGTTACATACTTGAAAATGTCCAACAAAAAGACAAAGTTTCCCTGAAATAATTACAATTTAGAATATTTTTGCAGCAAAGATGGAAGGAGTAAACTGAAATTCTGTACAGCATTCAAGATACCCCTGAAGACATTCCCTATTTATAAGAACTTTTAGTTCCAGAAAATGAAGTTAGATCGGTGCTCTAATCATTACCAACTGGAAAGCTATTGGAATATCCTTAATTTCACATGCTAGAAAAATAATGCTGTGGATCATCTAAAACAGATTAGAGACTTATGTGGAAAGAGAGATGACAGATGTTAAAGCTGGCTTTAGAAAAGGCCAAGGAACACAAACCATTGCTGATACACACTGGATAATTGAGAAAGTCCAAGAATAATGAAAGAAGCCAATATATGCTTCACTGATTATAAAAAGATCTTTGATGTATGTCTTGCTCTGCAAAGATCTTGCTCTGGAATCTCTTTACGAAGATGGGAATGCCTGGACATCTCATTGTCCTCATGCGAAACCAATTCAAATAATCCTCAACTTACAACAGTTCATTTAGTGACCACTGGAAGTTACGATGTCATTGAAAAAAGTGACTTAGGACAGTTTTTCACACTTACAACCGTTGCAGTGTTCCCCATGGTCATGTGATCAAAATTTAGATGCGTGGCAACTGACTCATATTTATGATGATTACAATGTCCTGGGGTCATTTGATCACCTTTTGCAACCTTCTGACAAGCAAAGTCAATGGCGAAGCCAGTTTCACTTAACAACCGTGTTACTAACTTCACAACTGCAGTGATTCATTTAACAACCATGGCAAGAAAGGTTGCAAAATGGGGCAAAATTCGCTTAACAACTGTCTCGCTTAGCAACAGAAATTTTGGACTCAATTGTAGTTGTAAGTTGAGGACTATCTGTACGCAAGTTAGGAAGTCATAGTCTGGGCAGAACATAGTGAAAAAGACTGGCTCTAGGTCAGCAAAAGAGTGAGACAAGGCTGTATATTCTCCCATTATTTATTTACCCTATGTGCAAAATATATAATTGGGTGAAGAAATGTCAATAACTTCCACTGTGCCTATGACAGTACTCTGATGGCTAAAAATGCAAATAACCCATGAGTTCTAGTCATGAAGGTCAAAGATGGATGAATTCAGTGACAGCAACTATAAAGGTACTGTTGAGACACCTAAAGATACGGATTGGGACAGATTATTCTGTGAAGATCTGTCCATGCAGTTGTAACAGATGACACCAACCTGATGTCACATAATTGATCATGCTGCAGCACTGCTGAAGTGCAAAGGCTTTCCTAAAGGCAGCATAGCGAGTATACTGTTAATATTCAAACTGCCCCTTTTATCTCTTGTAATGTAATGCTGACAAAACCAGAGTTCGTAATCTATACGTGAATTCCTGTCACTGAGTCACTAGGCCTGCCAGACACCCATATTTGACTCAGAGTTTTGGGCTGGAACTTATCCAGATGCAAAATGTCTGCAGAACAAAGGCTCCTTCCTAGGCTTTGGAAATGTGAAGATCTCGTGTTCTGAGCATCCAGACAGCACAGCTATCTGATATCAAGATATCAAGGAAAGACAAAGCGTGGCAATAATGCACAGGAACAAAATAAACCAAATTCTGGAGCTGCTTTCCTGACTCAGCAATATGGTCTTAAGCAGCGGAAGATACAGACTGTATTTTAGCCCTGCTGTAACTCTGAAACACAGCTCTGTTCATTCCAACACACTCTCTTGTTATTTAAAAGGACTCTTTCTGCATTCACTGCAACCTTTCTGAAGACGCTCCGTCTGTCCAAGATGAACAAGTGATAACACAGGGCAGTACTGGGGGTGGGGAGCCATGTGTAACACGTTCACCCTTTCTGCAGCGAGCAGCTCATTTGGGCACTGCTGCCTGACAGGAAAATTGCTACCAAGTCAGTTACTACAGGCAGAGGCTGGCTTCTGGCTCATGGTGTTCTAGAAACCATGATTTTAGTGGCTACGGGAAACCTGCTTTAAGTTAATAATACTTAAGGTTTGCCACAAGTCTTTTTGCCTTTGTCCAATGGTAATTCAGCTCATGGAGCCAAATAGCGATGATGACAATGTAAAATAATAATAATGATAATAATAATAATAATAATAATAATAATAATAATAATAATAATAATAATAATTATTATTATTATTATTATTATTATAAACACAACACGCCAGATATCACAGTTGTCGAGGGCTGAAGAGTACAGTTTATTGATATCGCTGTACCAGGAGATGCCAGAGTCGAAGAAAAAGAAAGGGAGAGAATTACAAAATATCGCGACCGGGCCAGTGAAACNCAATTACAGAGGCGAGATCAACGGCCCCAAGCCTGCCGGAAGAGCCAGGTCTTCACGGCTTTCCGGAAGGCCAGCAGGGTGGGGGTGGTCCGGATCTCAGGAGGTAACTGGTTCCAGAGGGCCGGGGCAGCCACAGAGAAGGCCCTCCCCCGCGGGCCCGCCAGCCGGCACTGTTTAGCTGACGGGACCTGGAGGAGCCCAACCCTGTGGGATCTTACCGGTCGCTGGGAGCTATGTGGCAGAAGGCGGTCTCGAAGGGGGGGGAGGGCAAATAAAATGTATATGTCGTCCCAACAACTTAGTGAAGCTTGTTGGGCTGGCCAACTTAGCAATGGCACTACAACCCTCATGTTTAGTCTTTTGAGGACGCAGAGTGCTGAGCCAGAAGACTGGCCCCTAGGCTAAGCACATATTTAAGAACAGTTATTTGAATGAATATACAACTTGTAGGGCTGCACAATTCAAAAGGGAACAGGTGATCTGGTGTGCACATGGGCAAGTGTCCCATGTGTGCTTGCACACACAATGAAGCACCACCTTTTCCTCCTCAAATCCAAAGTAATTCATAGTCCAATGTCTTGTAAGTGAAGTCTCTATTAATTGAACAGCTTTCTTCCATTCTGTTTAAAAAAGCGTGACTAAAAATGTAATTGCACGAAGGAAGACCAAGAGGCAGATAGATTTATTTTGGCTATTTGAACAGCCTGTTCTCAGTTTCTGCTATCATTTTCAAGACTAAGCAGGTTATCACATCAATGCATTTTCAAAAAAGTTCCTTGCTGAAAGCTACCGACATCAACAGGCCTTTGTTATAGTGCTCTTTGCAGCAAGTAGTCTACATTTTGTCCAGTGTAAGCCAGTTAGTAAAAGCTGACACAATGAATTGCACTCTATTTCCAGTTTTAGTAATATACTGCTTTTCATCCGCCTTTTCTAAGCTGCTACTTGCCTTTACCCATTTAACCTAGTCATCCGGCATTATTGCTCATCAAGGACTTTCATGAAAATAAAGTTTGAATCACCTACTACAACAGTCTTCTCCTCCTGATAACTTGATCTCAACATGGATAAGGTTACACTATAATATTTAATGGAAATAACCCAAATGTTCTTAACCTTTCCTATGTATTTGTTCTTCTTAGCTTTGGCAGTTGGTACAATCCCCACAAACACAGTTATACTCTTAGTTTTTAGTTAGAAGAACTAAATGAGAACTAAATCTTATTTAGAATTCAGATAAAGTCAATCAGTTCAAATTAAACAGTCAACTTCCGGAAGTAAAGCCCACCCTATGCTCTGTATAACAAGTTTAGATCTCTTCCAGGCTGGAAAGACAAAAGCAACACTTTTCAAAAGAACAGGAAACTGTCCAAAGAATTGCAATATCCACCTATTGTTGACTCAAAACATATCTGGCATGATCTCATAACATGTAAGTATCTCCCAAACACTGTAGGTTTAACATGACAAAGAATAACATTAATATACTGTACTACAGAGACCTATAGTCAAAAATATTATGTTGTCCAATGTTAAAAGGACTTTTTTTTCTAAGCTGCTTTCCTCAGAGCTGTTTCGTTCTTAGCTTCAGATTCTTAAAGCTAGTTATACTGTTTCATACAACTCTTATGGGCATAAATCTTAATACAGTCGATATTTAGATAGCTGTGAATGATCATGTGAACTCAACTCAGTTCTTTTCCCAGTATAAAAAATGTTCAATATAGGACAGTGTCAATAAACTTAAATCAACTCAGCTCAGGTGGATCACTGCTAAGCCAATGTAGGCACACCCTCATCAAAAAATAAAACATACCCAAATGAGATGTTTGCAGAAAACAGAAGTAGGAAGAATCTGTACCTCCTGGCATCATGACTTACATCCTTCTGTCAGGCATCATGACACAAGTGCTAAGTTGACTTTTGCATGATGTTGTCAGGATGCGTCATTATTTTAGGTCATTGTGGCTTGTTATAGCCACAGTCCCAACTGTGTACACTTGTAAAGTATAATTTATATGGATTACTTTGTATAATCTGTTTATATAATTACTTTGTAATTCAATGCACTGCAAGCATACTGTATTCTGTTGAGCTGTGTCTAAAAATGCAGATTCCTTTAATAGATTTGAACAATCTGGCTATTCTTTGTTTCATCTATTAATGAATGAATCCAGCTCAGATACTAACACCTACCTGACCCTTTTCTAATCTTGAAAAAAAGCTAAGCATGTTGATTTTAGACAGTACTTGGGATGGAAAACCAGCAGAAAATCCCATGGCAATAGGCTACTCAAAATCATCTTGGAAAAAGATAATGCTAAACGCTTTCATATTTATGCAAATAAATCTAGTTGGATATGTGCACTTAGCAAAAACTAAGCTTAACTTAGCGGCACCTTTATGAGTTAAACAGATAAATTAGATTATGTTTATGTGTTGATGGATCTCTCCCACTTGCAACCTTAATCTGTGATTCACATCCATTCATTGTCAGACTCAAATTAGAAAAGCCCTGGCATTGATTTCCATTTCCCGCCCTATTTCCCTTTGTTGACTGATGTCAAGGAAGCAGTTTCTTCCAACATTCTTTTTCTCTCACCTTGGGTAGATCAGTGGCTCCCCGGATCCTCAGAGCTACTAATTCTCCCTCAGGATGGATCTTGGCCACATGTTTCCACATTCTTTCCCAGGTGGCCTCATTGATGGGAAGCCCTCCACGGTTCACAAAGAAAGGGACTCCTCCATCTCGGAGGTCTTCATCTCCATCTTCTTCTTGCTCTTCTTCTCGCTGGGCCACCCCTTCCCTGGCCTGGGACCTCCGCAGAACAGCAACACCGCCACCACTGCCATCCACTTTGCAAGCTGACATCCCAGCATCCATCAAGCTTGACCTCCTCTTCTTCAGACCACAAAACCTTTGGGCCCCTTCAGATTGTTTGAGACAGAAGAGCTGCTGCTGAAGACATAGTAGTTAGAGAGTGGAGGCCCTTTAAGACAGACAAAAGGGTGGGGCTCATTCATAAAGGGGGGGGGAGAGAGAGAGAGTGCAACAGCAAGGCTGAGGTTTTGAAATTCTCCAGCCAGGAAGGAATGAGGCTATTTTCTTTGGGAACTTCAGAATTTCTGCTCAGAGAGAGATCTGCCTAGCTATCTCTCAAGGCTGCAGAGATACAACAACACCAGGTTCCATCATCTGGAGAAAGGCAAGGAGGGAAGGTGAGGATCTGGGAACACAGGACTCACTCACCTAGCTGGACATCATTAGCTGGTGGCCACCAGCTCCGAGAAAGCATCCCAAGAGCAAGAGGGAGATGCTAGAAGAGCCGCCACCCACCCCACGCAGCGGAGAAAAGAGAGGCAGACAAAAGATGAAGCAGCAGGGACTACACGCAGGCAGGAGGGCGGGGAGGGGGGCGCGAAGGAGGCGACTTTCCTCGCGTTTCTGGGCAGCCAAAGCCCGCCCGCTGCAAGGCAAGTGAACTCAGAACGGGTCACAATGCGCTGCCGCCGGGGAAGGGAGGGCGACGGAAGCCAGGGCTGTTGCTGCCGCCGCCTCTCTGGAAATACGGGGAACCCCGCGGCCGGGGCTCCTTTTTCCCAGGCAAGCCCAACAACTGCGCGGGCGAGCCAGAGGGACAAAGGTCGGTTGGCCCCGAGGGAGGGGGGTGTAGAAGCTGCAGCTCCCCTTGCCGCTTCTGCGAAGAGAAAAGGCTGCTGGGCAGCTGCGGATGCCAGCGAGCAGAAAAGCTGCTGCAGCTGCGCCAGGGTCACTGCCTTGGAATTCTCCAGGCGGCGCCTCAGGCCTGAGCTGAAGGAAGCGGGCTCGTCGCTGCGTGGGGCTAGCCTCGCACAGGGTAGCCTCGCTGGGTCTCCCCCTGCCTTCCTCCCCCCCCTCCCGGCGACAGGAATCGAACAGTCCCTGCGCATGCGTGTCTTCCTAGCAAAAGGATAGTTAAAGGGACAGGGACAGAGGGAGCGGGCTGCTGGGCTGCTACCAGTTTGATTGGGACCAGGATCACAGCCTGGATGGTTGGGAAGAAGAGGCTGAGCCGCGCTCGTTGCCATAGCGCCCTTACAGGTCACTTATCCTCTCCCACGCGACCTTAATGGATGGGTTTGCCGCGAATTGTGAGCTAGGACTACAGGAAACACTTTGGGGATTTACAGCTCAAAAAAAAATCTACTCTGAAAACCAGTTAAAACTTGTGAATTAAAAAAAAGGGGGGGGGGAAACCAACAACCTCCTCTGGAGATTCTCAGTCATCCGGTCATGGTTGTCCCAAAGGTGCTTTTTTCAAGAGGCAATTGGAGTTTCTGGTTTTTCTTTGAAGACGTTTGGCTTCTGAAAAAGATGTCCTCAAAGAAAAACCAGAAAATCCAGCTGCCTCTTGAAAAAGCACCTTTGGGACAACCATGACCTGGATGACTGAGAATCTCCATAGACATTCACATGTGAAAGATTCTATTGGTATTGCTTTATGGTTAATGCATTTTAAAAGTGCATTTTGAAAGGGGGCAACACTGAATGTTGAATATTTCAAGTATTATTGATCCCTAAAGGGGGGGGGAGAGAGAGAGAGTGCAACAGCAAGGCTGAGGTTTTGAAATTCTCCAGCCAGGAAGGAATGAGGCTATTTTCTTTGGGAACTTCAGAATTTCTGCTCAGAGAGAGATCTGCCTAGCTATCTCTCAAGGCTGCAGAGATACAACAACACCAGGTTCCATCATCCGGAGAAAGGAAAGGAGGGAAGGTGAGGATCTGGGAACACAGGACTCACTCACCTAGCTGGACATCATTAGCTGGTGGCCACCAGCTCCGAGAAAGCATCCCAAGAGCAAGAGGGAGATGCTAGAAGAGCCGGAGAAGGGCGATCTCTTACCTACCCACCCACCCACCCCACGCAGCGGAGAAAAGAGAGGCAGACAAAAGATGAAGCAGCAGGGACTACACGCAGGCAGGAGGGCGGGGAGGGGGGCGCGAAGGAGGCGACTTTCCTCGCGTTTCTGG
>QLTV01003285.1:2533-25770 GCA_003457575.1 Thermophis baileyi | reverse complement strand
AGGCTGTTAAAAGTTGTTATTGATTGTTGGCATATTGATTGTTGGCAACCACACGAGCACACGAGCTCACAATAGATACAAACTTAATGTAAACCGCTTCAAACTTGATTGCAAAAAATTTGACTTCAGCAACAGAGTGGTCAATGCCTGGAATACATTACCTGACTCTGTAGTTTCTTCCCCAAACCCCCAAAACTTTAAGCTTAGACTGTCTATCGTTGACCTCACCCCATTCCTAAGAGGTCTGTAAGGGACGTGCATAAGCGCACCAGTGTGCCTACCGTCCCTCTCCTAACGTCATACTCGTAAAGTATCATGTACTCATAACCATGCTTGTACTTATTATTATTATTTTTTTCACAATTATGTTTATACTTTATCTGTAATCATATACACGTTTGACAAAATAAATAAATAAATAAACCATTTGAACACCATCAGTCCATTGCAAAAAAGCAGCTTAGAACAGCTTATATCCTGTGATGATATCTGTAACACCATCAAAAATCCACATCTGTCTATCCCAGGACCTTGGAAAAGACTTGATTGACAAAAATCCAAATGCAGTCTGAACATCTGTCTGACTATGCGATGGATAACAACAACAACAAACAGAAACAAAGGCAGAATATAAGGAAAAACAGCTGGATGACAGATTAAATGGTTCCCCACCTCTGATCCTAGACTATGGTGCTGACTATAACTATTGAAGTGCCAATTGAGATGAAAGTACTAAGGGACACTTTCATTTTTCGATCGCAATATTAAAGCCTTTCCCTTTTTATTCAGAATAAGCTTTCATATTTTTGGCTTTCAATCAATCTAAATTATTTTTTAAAATTTATTAATTCCTTCTTCCTCCCTTTCCTCCTCCTCCTTCTCCTCCTCTCTAAAAACCCTTCTATAAATTGTTCTCCTATTTTTAGTTTTCTCTGCATACACATTCTCCTGGATAAAACTATAGCCATAGTTGAGCATATTTAAATCAGCTAAAAACAATATTGAATAACTATAAAGTGACTTGCTGGAAAACTATGCTACTTTAAAATCTGCTCTGTATCTTGTGGGTGAAACAGGGTGTACTTTTAAATAGTCCAGATAGAAAAATCTGAACCTTTGAGTCACAATGATAAATGCAAAATCCTGTTCCAATCCCGGATTGGAATACAAACAACTGCATCCTTGTATTCTTGGTTTCAGCATCAAGGGTACTAAAATACACAATGCACAGTATTGCTTTTTTAAAAAAATTGTTATTCTTGCTGGAATCTTGCTGGAAACAACTGGCACACATAGGCATATCCCCTCTTTTTATGTCTTAAGATCCCTGTGAAATACATTGTGCCAAGAAGTGTTTGTCCAAAATTATTTAGCGAGTGATGAAAACGAATGGAAAATGAGTTCTGTTTTAGTCAAACTGCTATCAGGTCCTGGATTTGATTCCATTGGACTCCTAAGACATGGCCGTATTGCAACACTCCTTTCCTTTCCAAAACAGTGAGAAGAGGACTCTAGACTCCTCCTCCAAATTCGGTAAATGGTCCTCAAATTAACGCCGTGTGTGTGTGTGTGTGTGTGTGTGTGTGTGTGTGAGAGAGAGAGAGAGAGAGAGAGAGAGAGAGAGAGAGAGAGAGAGAGACAGAGACAGAGACAGAGACAGAGACAGAGACAGAGACAGAGAATGAATATATCTGGATGGAATATCAGCACAAAGTATTCAGCATCTCTACTCCATCCTATCTCTCTTTGTGTTGTGCAACTTATTAAAACGATGTGCCTTTTCTGGAGACCCGGAGAGATGTCTAGTCTCCTTTGGAGTGATCAGCCATCTAAAAATCCAATTACCATTGAAAATTTAACAGGAAATTTATTTTTTGCATCCCCCCCCCTCCACCAGCCTATCTATGCTATAAATAACATCATGCATAGACTGTAGTAAAGTGTTTCAATTTAATTAAATGGTGTTCTAATTTATAAAACAGTTTTCTGTTTCTTGCTTTAATGGGTCTATGAAGCTATTGGTGGCGCCAGAGTTCAACTTCTTCTGCAGTGTATTCGGTCATTGATTAGAACAGATTGAATAATATTAACTTGACCCATCATTTTAATGAATATGAGTGGAATTTATTCCCATCAATTATTTAATAAGTCTTATTTCATATTGGACAGTTCTAGGAGCTGGCTGGAACGATATTAATCTTGGACTTCATAACATTTGTACTTAAACAGCAATGTCAGCCATGGCAATACTTTGTACGTGTTATAGACACTGAACAAAATAAAAAAGTTTGGTATGATAAAATCTTCCTTCAAAGACAAAAATCTGTCTGCATGAAGTTGGATTTTTTACAATAAATCTGAAGACAGATGAGGATGGAACAGTAAAGTCCTTGCTGCTGAATCTAGGGTCATGAAATATACCTTTCTTGAACAGGGTTTGCTTTCGGAAATACAGCTTTTAAGTTTGTAGTATTTCTGGACTCAGTATTGCCCTTGGATGGCCAGCTCTTAGGACTGGGGGTATTTTGCTCAGTTAGACTACCAGAGAGAGGTCAGAACACAATGTAAAGAACTTGAAGAAAATCTAGGTTCAAATCTCCATTCAGGCATGTTACTTCCTGATAATTTTAAGCCAGTCACTATTTATCATCATAACCTGTTTTACAAGTTACTGTGAGGATTAAATCTAGATCTAGTCTCTAGTTTGGGTTTCAGGAGAGCAGAAATGTAACTGTAATAAACAGCATGCCAACTGCATCTTTTGGGGAATAGGAGTAGAGTAGAGTAGAGTAGAGTAGACTCTCAGCCCAACTCACCTGACGGGGTTAGAGGAGAGGAGAGGAGAGGAGAGGAGAGGAATAGAATAGAATAGAATAGAATAGAATAGAATAGAATAGAATAGAATAGAATAGAATAGAATAGAATAGAACAGAACAGAACAGAACAGAACAGAACAGAACAGAACAGAATAGAATAGAATAGAATAGAATACTTTATTTGGCTAAATGTGTAGACACACAAGGAATTTGTCTCTGGTGCATAAGCTGAGTGTACATGCACTGCACAAACAAAATAATATTCATAATAATGATATCAATAAGAGAAGACAATGATAAGAGTAATAATAATATCACTATTATAATAGTAATATTATTATTTTCTATCATAATAGTACCGTGTTTCCCTGAACATAAGACCCTGTCTTATATTTTTTTGAACCCTGAAATAAGTGCTTGGCCTTATTGCCATGCACTCAAAAGCCCGATTGGGCTTATTATCAGGGGATGTCTTATTTTGGGGGAAAGAGGGTAAGAAGATCTGGCCCTACATTTATGTATATTTGTCACATCTAGAAGATATTTCTGCAATGGTTCAAGATTAATGAACTTTGCAAATGTTAGAAATATTCAGTTGGTACAGAATGCTGCAGTCAAAATCCTTGCTGGTGTTTTTTTCTTTAATTAACATATAATATTGTTCTTGTAAAAATGAAACTGGCTTCTAATTATGCCTGATTCTGATTGTGTCAGCCGTGGATCCCTAAATTAATCAGAGCCTGAACATTTAAACTTTGTTTTTTGCTGTGATGTGATGTTTTGATAATCAACGGGATTCTGATTTGTATTCTACAACCTGTGCAAGTGTAACTAGTGACTTTTCATTATGACAGTTGATTATCTTGGGATTAAATAGTCTTTTCTTTTTGCCATTAAGTTTTTATTTATTTCCATTTTTGCCATATTTGAATGGAAAATCTGAACCTAGCTTTATTGTGGAAGCTGCTTTAGTAAAAGGTAGATGCCACCTTAAAGAAAATGTTCTAAGACTATTACTGTATGTTTAGCCGTCTATTTCTGTTCCTTTGGCATGGCATTTAACTTATAAGCCTCCTGTACTGGAACTTGCTCCTGTGGTATTTTGTAAAGCCCCATCAATAGTGATAGCATTATCTGAACGAATCCTCATTTGAATGGCCCTAAAGATTAGAATGAATATCTGAAGACAATTCTTTTCTTGTTCATTTTACTGGTAAATGAAAGGCAATCCCCATTGAACTCTCTTTTCAGAGAAGGCCGAGCCCTTTTTCTCCTTGCTCCTTCTACTTCTTCTGAGACATCTGCAAAGTACAAGTAGTCCTCAATTTACGACCACAATTGAGTTCAAAATTTATGTTGCTAAGTGAGAAATTTGTTAAGTGAGTTTTGCCTCATTTTATGACTTTTCTTGCCCCATTTGTTAAGTGTACCACTGCAGCTGTTAAATTACTAAAACGATTGTTAAGCGAATCTGGCTTCCCCATTGACTTGACTTGTCAGAAGGTCACAAAAGGGGATCACGTGTCCCCGGGACACCGCAACCGTCATAAATATGAGTTAGTTGTCAAGTGTCCAAATGTAAATCACATGACCGTGGGGAATGCTTCAACGGTCATAAGTGTGAGCAATGGTCATAAGTCACTTTTTTCAGTGCCATTGTAACTTTGAATGATCACTAAACAAACTGTTGTAAGTCAAGGACTACCTGTAATCTCTCCTCAAGGCCTTTGCCGAAATTTAGAATAGAATAACAGAGTTGGAAGGGACCTTGGAGGTCTTCTAGTCCAACCCCCTGCTTAGGCAGGAAACCCT
Source organism: Thermophis baileyi (assembly GCA_003457575.1). Taxonomy (NCBI): domain Eukaryota; kingdom Metazoa; phylum Chordata; class Lepidosauria; order Squamata; family Dipsadidae; genus Thermophis; species Thermophis baileyi. The sequence goes on along the minus strand of QLTV01003285.1, from coordinate 21,142 downwards.
ACACCACTTCAGACAAATGGTTATCTAACATCTTCTTAAAAACTTCCAGTGTTGGAGCATTCACAACTTCTGGAAGCAAGTTGTTCCACTGATTAATTGTTCTAACTGTCAGGAAATTTCTCCTTAGTTCTAAGTTGCTTCTCTCCTTGATTAGTTTCCACCCATTGCTTCTTGTTCTACCCTCAGGTGCTTTGGAGAATAGTTTGACTCCCTCTTCTTTGTGGCAGCCCCTGAGATATGGGGTGACATATGACTTAAACTGACATATGGTATTTTCTTCTGAGGAAAAATGGCAGGTAGATTTGCAGAAAAAGGTAAGTCCAAAATGATTGAGTGTAAATGTATTTGAAGAATAAGGGTTGGAAGACGAGGACTCTAAGAGAATCAAAGATGAAGGTCTTTCATTGCAGTAGAAATGTTCTCTAGTGACTTTATGGCCCAAGTAAGCAAAGGGAGAGGGAACAGCTGTCTGACACTGTGAACTGCTGGTGACAAGAGAAATTCAGCAGAGAGGAGTGTCCTTCCACATCCCCCCCCCATACCTGCTTCAGAGTTAATGACACCTAACCTTGGTTAGTCCTGGAAGGACACTTTTGTTCAAAAAAAGAGAGAGAGAGAGAGGGAGGGAGGGAGGGAGGGAGAGAGAGAGAGAGAGAGAGAGAGAGAGAGAGAGAGAGAGAGAGAGAGAAGGTACACAGTGATAAGACCATTTCCTTTCTCACAGCGTCTCCTTTAATGTCAGGCCTGAAATATGAAGTCATTAGGGGATATTAAAACAGTGCTGACAAACTAATTAACAAAAGACATTACGCCGGATGGGCTCAATTTATCCTTTTTAATGGTTCTTATAAATGGGTGCCGCCAATTAAAATTAATAAAGATTTACCAGCGATTGCCTGGCATGCACTGCAAAGGAGTCCACTGAAGGTCGCCTTAAAGTCAGCTTCCTCAGAGCTGCAAATTCAGCTCCGTCTCTCAGCCCAGCAGGATCTCTCTTGGTTATTTCTCTCCCTCCCCCCCTTTTCCAATGCTATCTATTTCTGGGTTTTCTCTGGTTCTTGTCTGGGATGCATTAGAAATCTATTCATCTCTGGGTTGACTTTTGAACCCTGCTTGTTCCTGGTTCCTTCTGTTCTTTCAGGATGAACATAACTTTCCAAATCAAATACCAGCCCAACAAGTTTTGCTGACAACTTGCTATTCTCTACTCCACTCCACACCAGCCCCCCCCCAAATACCACAGCAACATTTATTGTAGCAGCCGGGTATTTAAACATTACTTTAAAGTTTTACATTATAAATAATTTGTGGGGAAACTTTCTGAGCTGAAAGGTAGTCCGAAATATTTAAAGGAAATTAAGTAAAATATTATTTAAAGTACTTCTATGAGTATTGATAAATAAAGATTCTCTGAAGATAGTTTAGTCATTTTATTGACACTAATACAATATGTAAATCCTTGACTGAACTGAGCATCATGATTGAAGAAACATGTTGGTTTAAGTTTTAAAAGGATAATATTCCAGTGAGGTGCACAAAGTATTAAATTAAGCTTTACTGTTACATTTTGAAGTTTAAAAACCTTTACAATATCCCCAAACTATTTCAGTGTAAATTTCATCTAGAAATGAAATAAACAAAATCTTGTGGCATCCAGCAGGTTTATTCTCACATAAACATTTATTGTAGGCCCAATTGGCAAAAGAAGGACTAGGGCTTTTATCCTGCAGTGGATAGACAATGGCTAAAATGATGATGACGATGAAACATTTATGGATAATGTCCATCTAAATAAAGTTGAGTGAGAGAGATTTTGGATCATAGAATCATAGAATTCAAGGGTTGGAAAGGACTTTGAAGATCATCTAGTCCAGTTCCCTGCATAATGCATATAGTGCACCCACTACTACAATATCCCCAACATATGCCATCCAGTTGCAGCTTAAATACTTCCAGTAAAGTACAGTCTACCATCTTCCAAATTTGAGCTGTTGAACAGCTTGTACAATTTAAAAGGTTTTCCTGGTATTCAATGGAAATCTACTTGCTTGTAAGATAAATGTCAATGAGATATGTTTGTTGGCTATGACTGTAATGTTATACAGTAGTTGTTTAACTACAGTATATCCATCTGGTAGTAACATAATCCAGCCCAAATTTTGCCAACTTTTAGACTTAAATTTAATCAAAGATTTTGTCAAATGCTTTCTGAAATCAAGATATACTATGCCCATCACATTCCTCCTGTCAACAAAGCTGGTCAACCTTTAAAAAAAATAATCAGTTTTGTTTGGTATGACTTGATCCTGATAAATTCATGCTGGCTCCAGCCAAGCAATGCATTTTTTGTAAATATTGCCAAGCCAACTGTTTAATAATATGCTCCAGAGTTTTGTTTGAATATCTATGTTATAATGCTACTGTATATGTTTAATAAATGCATAGAGCTGATAAAAAGAAGGGAAAGTCAAGGGGAGTTGGTAGGATTGCTGTAAGTTCAGAAGGCTAATAGAATTGCTACTCATTAATGGGCTGCAAAAGAGAGCTTAATGCCATTTCTCAAGAATTAAATAGAGACCAGGGCTCCTTATCAGTCTGTATTGTACATCCAATGTAAAAATGTATATGTTAAAACTAAAAATCTTTTACTCTACATCTCACTTTTCATCCATTATGTCATTCACTCTCATTTCATTTGGAAAAGCAGCTATTCATTTTTAGGGCAGAAAACTTACTGTTCTTTTAGACAAGACAGGACTATGAGTTACAATAGGTGATGCTTTTACTGTATCCTTAAGCAGGCAAAAAGGTATGACAGTTTGAGGAAATAAGATTGTAGCCACTATGCACAAATTCTTTTCTGTTAAAAAAAATATTATAAAGACTTGTCACTTAGGGAAACTCTTGAAGATAAACACATTAATGGAAGGAAGTTTTTAAAATAAACTTGAATAATTGTTAGGATCCCACAGTGAATTAATACGGTTATTTTCTAACATTAGCAATTGTTGCAAATTGGATTATAAAGCATACCCCAGCTGTGTCCTGGGGAAGGCCTTCCCATTCATAAAATGGCAGTCTTGCCATTGGGAACCACTCACAAAACACCAATTTATCAGAATGCTACCTGTTACTTTCTCTAGGTTTCTATGCCCAGTTAAAGTAAAGTGTTGTACCTTATGATTCTTGACGAACGTATCTTTTCTTTTATGTACACTGAGAGCATATGCACCAAGACAAATTCCTTGTGTGTCCAATCATACTTGGCCAATAAAAAATTCTATTCTATTCTATTCTATTCTATTCTATTCTATTCTATTCTATTCTATTCTATTCTATTCTATTCTATTCTATTCTATTCTATTCTATTCTATTCTATTCTATTCTAAAGATAAAGGTTCAACTCGCACATATGTGCTAGTCGTTCCCGACTCTAGGGGGCAGTGCTCATCTCTGTTTCAAAGCCGAAGATCCAGCGCTGTCTGAAGACGTCTCCATGGTTATGTGGCTGGCATGACTAAACGCCAAAGGCACACGGAATGCTGTTACCTTCCCACCAAAGGTGGTCCCTATTTTTCTACTTGCATTTTTTACATGCTTTCGAACTGCTAGGTTGGCAAAAGCTGGGAAAAGTAACGGGAGCTCACCCCGTTATGCGGCACTAGGGATTCGAACTGCTGAACTGCTGACCTTTTGATCAACAAGCTCAGCGTCTTAGCCACTGAGCCACTGCGTCCCAGTTAGGCACCCTCTAAAAACCATATTTCTGGACTATCTAAATGGGGGCATTATTTGGAGGAACAAAAGGCAGCACGGTGCAAATGTGCAAATACCAAATCCTGCTTCCCTATGCACTGATGCAAAACAAAGGAATATCTGAACATTAATTATGCATCACTGACTTCCTGGGACTTTTTTTTTAATGGCCTGTCTATTCTGAGCAAATTTCTTTGGGGAGATTGTTCATACCTTGCTTTTACCAATCTGATGGCAGCAATATTATAAATATTATGGCATAGGTCTATATCAGGGGTCCCCAATCCACGGTCGGTGGATTGGTCTGGCCGTGGTATGCCAGAAACAGGGCTGTGCAAACAAGCAAAGTCCCATCCATGGGATGCAGGCAGCATGTGAAACCACGCCCCTTCTGGTCCACGGAAAAACTTCTCTCCACGGAACCAGTCCCTGGTGCCCAAAAGGTTGCGGGCTGCTGTTCTATATTACCTTCCTTCCCAACCCATTTTGTTTTCCTGTTATTTTAACACTGCTCTCCTTTTTGTTTGTTTTTTCCCCCCTTTATCCCTCCGTTTGAAGCTCCATTGTTACAGTGTTGCATCTTTCATACTTTTAAAACATACAGATATTTAAAAAATAAGATGTAAGGTAAACAATCCTGTACTTTTTCTTTTATACGAACAAATCAAATTCAAGTGTGTCCTTTGAGTGTGAGCTCTCATTCATAATGGCTATTTGAATGTTTAGAATTCTTCTAACAGCCTCTTAGATCATTGAAGTACTGAAATATTTATGATAAAAAGTCCATAAATGTATGAGAACCTTAAATGTTTCAATTATATAAAACTAAGAACCATTCATTCTGTGCCCATTCCTAGATAATAAATAAGATTAAGGGGCTCAAAATTTTGTTTTCCATAATTTGAAAGGATGTTTGAGGGCTTAATTGGAGACAATTCAGATTATATTTCACTTTAGCTGGAATGCATTTCCAGTGCCAGCACAAGGCTTTATATGAGAAGTAATCCGAATATATAAAGAAGAGGACATACTGAATGTTTTCTTAACAACACTGAATAACCTTAACATTCATCTCTGGTTGCATTCACACGTCACATTAATTTTCATCATGATTTGTTGAATCATCAGTCTGAAGATGAATAATGACTTGTTTTTCAGTTTCAAGGTTTATTCTCTCTTCTTTTTAAGCAGTCCTAGTTTGGTATATGACCTCTATAGTGTTAGGAACAGGTGATTCTGTGCAAACCAGCATACCACAATCTGACTACATTCATTCCTGTTTGCTATTGTGGTTGTTCACATTTTCAACTGGTAAGCTATGTTAATTCATATCATAATAAGCCCTGAAACACCCAACCATGTTTTTGCTTATGTTATTGCAAAACCCAACTATCAACTGATGTGGGACCAAGGTTCCTTGACAGAATGGGGAATGTGGCCTCTCATCTTTAGATGCTATTACAAATAACTCCAAAATAAAATTTAAAAAATGCAACAAATATTATCAGTGTATTACAATTCATTAACATTCTTTCCAAGCGACTTTTAATGGCCCTAGGTGACTTAGGGGAAAGAACAGTCCACTTGAAACATGAACAGGTACCTGAATTGTTCAAATATTTATAGGCTGTCTTGATCGAACTCTGGCTTTGCTATCTTCCTTGTCCAATTTGTGTTTTTCTCTCTCTCTTGAATCCTTTCCACATACCGTACTAGTTGTGATAGATGATGATGGGGTGTTTGACTCTTATAAAATGGAGACACAATCCTGGTGAACCAAATTCTAGGGCAGGGTATCCATAAGGTGGGTCCAAAAAAGTCAAGATGATAGCCAGAACTGCAAAATAGAAGTCCTGTCCCTTTTTTTACAAGCAATGCACATGTAACAAACAAACAAACAGGAAATGGAATAATAATGACATGGTCATGGCTATTATCTTAACTTTTTTGACCCCCTCCCCCCCAACACTCCTGCTGTAAGGGCATCTTTGCTTAGGAGAATATCATCCCTTCCAGGGGTGGGTTCCACTTACCTTCCCTACTGGTTCGCATCGCGATGGAAGTGCGTGTTTTGCGCGCATGCACTCGCTTCACTCGCGTGCGCGCCTATGTCACATCACGGAAATGACCCTCTGCGCATGCGCAGAAGCCTCTGCGCATGCGCAGAGGGTCCTTTTGCCAGCTGCGGCGACCAGAGAACTGGTTCGGGGGCGCTGCGGTTCGGCGAGCGGATGCAAATTTCCACCACCGGTACGGGAGAACCGGTCCGAACTGGCAGCAACCCACCACTAATCCCTTCCATGAGGGTTAAAGAAATTTTAGGACCTCCAGATATTCCTGAACCAAAACTATTAGCATCCCAAACCGGAAGCTATGTAGACCGAGGGTGCAGTGAATTGCAGTTCAACAACATCTGGAGAATCAAGATTACATTAAAATTTGGTAGCAAGCTGTCATACCTTTCTGTGGTCTTGCTGATTTATTAATAAATGCAGTAAATGGAATGCGCTGGGCAGATTAATTTTTTTGCTTTAAATATTAAAAATAGTAAAGTGATAAAAGTGATGGAATTGGAAAGGAAAGTAGTGAAAATACATTAATAAGTAGCCCAGAAAACAAAATGAAAATATTTAAAAACTATTGTCCCAATGTAATGCAGATATTAAAATGGGTTGTTAGGATATTGGAGGAGGCTTTCAGCTGATCAGGAAATGAGTTAATTCATCCCACAAGGTTGAAATCAATTCCCCATCTCCCCATATATACTGTGCACATAGCCAAAGGGTACAGAAGCATCACTCTGCTAAATTTTCCCTTTCTTTCTCTTGCAAGTTTTGCAATGCACATTTATGTACATCACGTTAATTGTCTTTTCCTCTAATCCCTGCATCATGATAAATCTCCTACTGCCCTATTATTTGGCTAATTGCTGTGGATTATATGGCAGTCAGGTCTCTTTGGCAAGCTGAGATAAATGGAGAACATTTCCCTTGTTTTGATTTCATTTGCTAATTGCCGCGTGGAGAAGTGGTTAGGTTAATTCATTCCCTCTCCCTCTTCAATAGCAGCCTCTTGATTTTCATAAGCTGGGAAAGGAGTAGAAAAACAGGATTCTCACAAGAGTTTCATTTATTTCCTGCCTGAAAACTTGGAGCTGAGAAAGAAGAGGTCCTGGGGTGCCTCACCGAAGATACTGCAGCAATATTCTGATTATTAAGTTCATGGGAGAAATCCTGTTTAGGCCATTTAATTTTACATTTAATGGAATTTTAAACTGCACTTGATTTATTCCTTATCCTGGCACCGGTTACTTTTTTGAATGTAGCTTCTGATGAGACATACAAGATGTGGCCCTTGGCCTACCCTCCCCTCCCCTCTCAAAAAAAAAATTGGTCTAATCAATGTATTATAGAAATGCCACATATATTATTTATGCAAATCCCAAAGTTGGGTTTATGGTTGTTAGCAATCCATGATTGACTCTGACTTGTATTTAGTATTTATAATCACAAACGGGTCCATTAAAAACAGAAATTTTACATGGTTATTAACACATTTAACAGTTCTTATATGATGTTATTTGTGAAAAAACACCTGCTATGGTGATTTATATACACATAATGTTTCCTGATAAAAATAGTATTATTACAATGCAAAGTTAGATAGATACAGGGAATCAGGTTTCTGGTATCATGTGACGGTGGGGTTCTCCAGGATCTCAGTATTTCTGGTTTAAATATACAGAATAATTTCAACAATACTGTAGTAAGTTACTGTGGTGAGATGGGCAGCAAATAAATGTAATAAATAATAATTATTGGATCATCCAGATCTGCTATCCATCTTCTGTGAGCCATGACAGTTGGCTTCTAACAAGCAGAGTCAATGAAGAAGCCAACAGTAAAATCACAAATCACAGTCATATGATGTCTTGCTTAATAACCAGGGGTGGGATTCAGCCTGTTCAGACCAGTTCGGGCGAACCGGATGTTAATTTTACATCTGGTTTGCCAAACCGGTAGTTGCAAGGACTGGCTGACCCCTCCCACCCATCCCCTCCCCTCCCCTCCACTGAGTCTCCATGCGGCCCGTTTTGGATGCCAGGTAAGTGCAGGGCCTGCGCGGAGGCTCTGGGAGGGCGAAAAACAGGCCTACCGGAAGTACCAGAAGTCCAGAAACAAGCCCGTTTCTGGCCTCTGGAGGGCCTCCGGAGCCAGGGGGAGGCCGTTTTCGCCCTCCCGGAGGCTCGAGGAAAGCCTCCAGAGCCTGGGGAGGGCAAAAACGCCCCCCACCATAGTGCAGGAGGCCGAGTAGGCCACGCCCCCATAGCCACGCCCACCCAGCAACCAGGCAGAGAACCGGTTGCTAAAATTTTTCAATCCCACCTCTGTTAATAACCATATCAGTTAGTGACAGTTGCCAGGTCCAATTATGATTGTTAAACAAGGACTACCTTTACCTATTACATATGCAATACTCCTAATGTACTACAGTTATACTATATTACACATGCTACATTACTAGTACACTACTTCTGCTCTACTTTCTTTCTACATACTCTCATATAACTATTGCTTTCACTGTATCTCTCCCTTGTTTTAACTTTAACATCCACTTTGTCCCTTTCCTAACTTTACTATTCTCCTGAGGTAGGTTGATGCTTTCCTCCTTTCCCCTGGAATCTGATTCATCATTTGCTTTGTAAAGTATGCTGTCTTACCAGACCATGTTGTATTTTATTAAACTTTCTGCTGTCCCATAACTGGCCAGAAGATGGAGCTCCTGAATATTTTTGGCACTCTCAGCCTTCTTTATGTTCCTCTTCCTGCTAGGAAAAACTTTTATCTCTGTTTGAGAGGGAGGGAAGTGGGGGAAATAAAGGCACAACACAATGCAACACAACACATTTTCCCAGGCTTCCAACAGCTTCTCCCAGGGATTCTCACTCAGCAGATTTCAACTCTGTGGCAGTTTTCTTTGGGCTTTCACTCTATTCAATCACTCAATGGTTCCCTCAAAAGAGATGAACTTTCCTTTGGTAGTGTGGGAAGTATACTCCAAAAGGACAGTGCCAGAAACCTCATAGCACCAGAAACCTCAGAAAACAGTGCCAAGAGACTCAAGCCAGCCCTTCCCCCTTTAAGAAAACCCCAGGCAAAAGCACCAGCTGAAAGGAACACCTAAGTAGAGCAATTAAGGGGAATCAGGCTAAAAATAACTCACCAGGAACTTCCCTTTTCCTTTTTGGCAGAATTAACCCCCAGGATAGGGATGACAAAGCCCCAGGAACAGGATTAACCCATTAAGGCAGGAAAACAGGATCCAGGGCAATCACTTCAACTAGAGGCACACAAATAAACCCATCAAGCTGCAGGAGCTTCAAAGGGGAATTAAGCATAAAAGGCTCAGAGTCACATTTCCAAGTTTGCTTGCAAGCCAGGAACGCTCGAGCTGTGTCACTACTTTTCTTGCCTTCCTGAATTAAAGGATCCCTTTTCTGGCAGCTGCTTCCATGTCTATTTCTTCTCAGCATCGGTGACTACTTCCCAGCTGGGAACGAACCAGAGAAATTTCTTCCAACAATTGGTTCTGTTCCTTTTCTCCTTTGGATTCTGCTTCTTTTTATCTGCTGTTGGCAAACCTAAAACACCAATGCACACATATCCATCATCCTTCTCCAACTTTCTCCACAACTGGAGTTTGAAAATACTGCTCTTTTGTAGGCACTTGACACATCCTTACATCTGGAAAAAAAAGTTAAACGGAATAGAGAGGAATACCTCAGGTGTTTGTTAACCATCAAGTATTCTTGCCCTTCCACAAACTATTTAAACAAGGTCTTTCAACATGAAACTCTCTTGTTGGAGTCCTTGCTTTCCTTTTTAATACAGAACAATGCAGCTATATCATGGTAGCAGACAGCTGAGCCTATAGGATAAAAGTTAGTAGTCCCAAACTTCTCCTCTAAGAATCCTTCTGAGTCTTTTGCCTTACAGTACTAATTTGGTAGTTCCCACTGCCATCATCTATCTTTCAGAAGCACCCCACCATGTATATGAGACACCGGGCTATCAACAATCTGTGCTGCATTTCCAGTAATCTAAATTTAAAAAGTTGAAATAATTTCTATAGTGCCAACTTCTGGCATATAGTGTATAGGCACTTGACTAGATGATGCAATCCATTTTTACTTCTTTGGCAGCTAGACCAATCTCACAAAAGTTAAACAAAATCAAACATTATTTAAAATAAAAAAGTAAACACCCTGTTTTAATATTAAGTATTAAATTGCAAACACTCAGACTTGAAAGAGATAACTTGCAGAACTGTTCAGATCATGGTACACAGCAGCCACAAATATATTAAACAAGAAAAATTGTACAGAAAATAAAGTGTTTGGGGCAGATCAGAAAATGACACAGGTCTGTTACAAATGTCTACTCTGAATCTCCGTAGGGCTATTATAGTATCTAGCTTTTAGGATGACTCTGTGAAAACCACACTTAATTAAACAGGTTAGGGATGGATTAGACGGAATGCAAAGCATATGGTTTGTGTATCTGCATTTTAAAATCTACATTTGATATAAACATCTGTTGATTTCAAAACCAATCACAATATTTTGAACAAATATTACACATTTGTATTTCAGATGGAGGTGTTGTTCCTGCATCTAAGGAAAATTTAAACTCTTTTTCTAAGCACTGTACTTATTGGTAGCAACCTATCCCACAGGGTGACCTTTCAGATCTCTGATCTTTTAATTAGCAGGAACTGATAAGAGGAAGGTGACCAGAAGAGATAGTGTAAAGGCAATGACACTGAACCTTACAGAGAGATGGGAAAACATAGGGGGCTTGTTAGCTGAGATACTGGAAGTTGCAGTTCTAACACATCAAAAGGGTGCTAGTTTGAGGAAAGGACTGGTTTCTTCCACTGGTTCTAAATATTTATTGGTGAAAGTCCCCAACACTTAATACTGATGTTATTGTTTTCATCTTGTATTTTTGCTAAACTTAATTGCAGGACCATATGCCATTCCGATCAGGTTGGCATCATTCAGTTATCATCCCATACAATGGTCACGATGTGCCTGCTGCACATTTCAGGAAATTAGCAGACATTAGTTTGGCTAGCCTTGGGGGCAATAGTTTGACAGAAGTTGGTTTATACAGTACATCGTTCATACTAGTTTCAGTTTTAACTTGTATGTTTTATAAACCAAAGTTTACCGCTCATCTTCAGTGAAGCTATTTTTATTCAATAAACTATGTTGAAAAACTATAGCATTGTGAAATATACAAATCCAAACAGTAAGTTAAACGGCCATGGGAAATTATGGGTTCTCCTTTGCTGAATGCATTTCAGCAAAGGCTTGATGGCGATCATTAAGAATTTTATAGTAACAGAATTCTTTACTGAAGTCATAGTTAATCCTGGACTTCTGTCTCTGTTTCCAATCTAATCATTATTTTACTCTCTTGTTATATGTTCACCATAACGATAGCATTTCACTTTAAAAAAGACTTACAAACGGTATCATTTCTACCTGCAGTTTAATTATAGCAATCATTTTAGCTTCATTTACCATTTACTTTCTGTTTGGATACATACAGTACATACTACTAGAGCAATTCAGGTGTTTCAAATTTTAGATGCTACAGTTTAGTCTCTGACTTAAGTGTTATGTTTTCTGTCTAATCAGAAATTTCTTACATTTAAAAAGCATTTCCACCCCAGGATTGACACAAAATATAATTACTATAGATATAAAATAAAATAAATGCAATAGGGAATTCAGGGTCCAGCTACTCATTGTTCTGGGTGATAAATATTGGATCTGAATGTGATAAATGATGAGGAATGTGGAAGTTCAATGCAAACATTCCCCAGGGAGGCTAATTAATCCTTCGGTCCAGAATACATTCACAAGATCATTAAAAAAAATTCTGCCTAATGAAATTTAAAAATGTAACATGCAAATAAGCATTTCATTCTGCTAAAGGCAATGAAGGTTAAAGCCATTGATTATTTTTGTTCCTCTCCATGGAGCACCATCTTCCTGGAATACTAGACAGCATGTCCCAAGCTACATCCAAGGAGGAGAAGATTGCAAATATATTTAATCAGTCTGAAGATATAGATTTTGCTTATCAGGGATGAATAAAACAAGGCCAATGATATAGTTGGTCTATATACAGTATTTCTCTCTCCTTCCCAAAGAAGAATGAAGGGAAAATTTCCCTCACTTTAACTAACAGCTCAGAGTCAGTTCTAAATACAGTAAAGTATTTGGGATGAAGAATTCATCCCACCCTTCTCTGGAGAGAGAAGTGCAAATAAGCAAAATGTTCATATGTTTGCCTGGTCTAAGCCAACCCAGGTGCTCCAGGAAGAATGGATTTCTGTTATGTGGTAAATTAGAATTTTCAGGATTTCTAGGATATTAGTATTGTAAGGAATCAAAAATCCATAACATGGACCTACATTATTTTCCCTTTAACACTTCCTGGAATAATTTTAATCCCAGTGGCTGTGAGTCCCCTTCATTCCAACTCTGTGTATATACAAAAGTTGGCAAAAAGTGCTTTCTTACTGCAGTAACATGGAATACTAGAACATTAATCGTCTATGTTTATGTCTAAGCAGGTTTATTATTAGTTGCAGAATCCTTAGTTCTCCATTCCCCCCAAAAGGAAATGGATAACTCTACCTTCTGTTCTTCTTCCAATTCCTCCTCCTCCTCCTCCTCTTCCTCCTCCTCCTCCATCATCATCATCATCATCATTTTTTATCTGATAATAAATCCCATAGAATTTAAGGGATTATTTTTTAAGAATCATTTTACTAATCCTTTTCTTTAAAAGAGAAAATAAACAAGTGTACACAAAGAAAAACGAACTGAAAGAGGATTACTTTTGATGATACTTGTGTAGGATTGAGTTCTTTAAGTCAGTATTTCTTAAACTCGGCAACTTCAAAATGTGTGGATTTCAAGTCCCAGAATTCCCTAGCCATCCTGATGGCTGGGAAATTCTGGGAGTTGAAGTCCATACATCTTAAAGATGCCAAGGTTGGGAAACACTGGTTTATGTTAAGAATTATGGCAGCTAGAAGGCTTTCTCTGCCTCTCTCCTAGAACAAGGTTTCAAAGCTTGGTATTCTGGTCTATCAGGACCTGCTTTATCAAAGCTAGTGCTGACTTAGGGATGAAAATGTACTACAGAATTGCTAGTGAATGCAAATCTCAGGCATAGAAGTTCAGGGCTCTGGAGAGTTGCAAAAGGGAAAGGAGAGAAAATGGTACCCTAAAGATTTCCGTACCAAGGACAGCACCCTGTAAGGCAAGGAGAGGCACATTCACCTCCAAAGGCTACACTGGAACAATTGGCAGTCTCAGAAGACTCCATTGAATAGTTCAACTAACCTGCATATCAAGATCTGGAGGAGTCAGTTTCAACCCATTGGAACTATTGCAGTATGTGGGCAAATGGTCTGAATACAGATTACTTGTAGTTAGTTAGAAACATCTCTCTTGATGCAATAATGAATATATGTAAATACTGGAGGTTTTAAAGAAGAGATTAGACAACCGTTTGTCTGAAATGGTATAGGATTTCATGCTCAGCAGAGGGTTAGACTAGAAGACCTCCAAGGTCCCTTTCAACTTTGTTATTCCATTAATCTATTAAATATTTGCCTAACCTTATTGAAGAATACTGATTTCCAATATTATCAGATAGGGAGAAAAACCTGTCAACTTCCTCAATTATGCACACTAAGAATAATTTTATAGACCTTTTCACGATTCTCTTTTCACAATTCTCTTATATTCTTCCCCATGCTAACAAGTAGAAGCCCATTAGACTGAATTTTCATTTCCCTTGTCTGGATTTAGAATATCATTTTTGAGTTGTGGTGATCAGATCTATATATAATATTCTAAAAATGATTGTATCTTAGCATTAGAGAAAATTTTGTTTTAAACTAATCAAAGATTACATAATAGAAAATGGATTGTTAGGTTGATGTGAATTGGATAAAAGCAAAAACATGTAGCACATATTCTATAAGATTCCTATTTAAGATTAATCAAAACTCCTCAAAATTTTCCAAAGATAATTTTCTATAATTAATTAAAACTTGTTAAGATATTCATGAACTGGGAGAGCCATGTTAACAAGGTCAGCCAATGAATAGGCATAGCAACTAAGTCAGCCAATGGGAGCTTAAACACTTCTGAGTCTGTGCAGAGAATCGAAATTGAAACTTAAGCTTGAGGCTGGGCGTGGCTCAGCCCACTCTGTGTTTGTCTGCTCTGAACTCTGAACTGTAAGCTTGTCTGCTGCTGGAAATGAAACTGCTTGTAACTGTTGCTACATTGAAGAAATAATCTACCTGTGGTATTGTATATATATTATTATGTTTATAAAGAAGTTAATGAATCCAGCTGAATCAGTTATCTGTGTGTGCTTCTGGAATTGATTTTTCTGCAACAAACTCTGATAAAACTCACTTAAAATTTGTTAATAAATTAACTATTGATTATTACTTTGAACTTCACTTTGGATAGACAATATCAAAAACACCTGCCTGGAAAAAATTAACCATTGCTATCATATTTTTCTTGTATGGTTTTTGGCATGATACTTAATGATCAGTAATTAAAGTGAAACAAGTAATATTCATATCACTTGAAACACCAGCATCCCAGCTTTCCAAACAGCTTGAAGAATTATTTGTTTCTCCATTGGACTCAGAAGCTGTGATAAAAACATCGTTTTAAATGGATTTGTATTGTATTCAATGTAAGCTGTTATGGTATATATTCAGCTGTGCAGAGCCTCAAAGCTACAATCATGCCGATTCCTATTTACCCTCTAATTTTGGAAGTCTTAAGAAATAAAATGGATTTCTAAGAGAAGCCTGAGCTTTCAGAGAAATTGACTCTGAATTGTTAAAATTCATCATAAAAAGCCATGTAGTTGCTCTAGGAAAGAAGATCATTTATCTTCTTGTAAACGTCTGGTTTAGGCCGAGAATATTTAGGAATGTTATATTAAGCATATAGAGCTGTGATGGCAAACCTATGGCACGTGTGCCGGAAGTGGCATGCAGAGCCATCTCTCTGGGCATGCCAGCCGTCGCCCGTTGCTCTTCTGGGTTCCGGCGTGCGCATGCGCGCCAGCCAGCTGGTCTTCACGTGTGCGGGAGCGGCAGAAACCAGAAGAGCAGCTCATGCGTGCGACGGGAAGCTGAGCTTCTGGTTTCCAGCATGCGCATGCGCACCGGCCAGCTGGTCTTCGTGTGCACATGCGCACTAGAAACTGGAAGACCAGGTGGTCGGCGTGCATGTGCGCACCGGAAACTGGAAGCTCAGCTTCCTGGCGCACACATGCACGCTGGGGAACTGCTCTTCCAGTTTCCGGCGCTCCTGCGCTCGCGTGCCAGGGAGCTGCTCTTCCGGTTTCCGGCGCTCCTGCGCTTGCGTGCCGGGGAGCTGCTCTTCCGGTTTCCGGCGCTCCTGCGCTTGCGTGCCGTGGAGCTGCTCTTCCGGTTTCCGGTGCGCACATGCACGCCGACCACCTGGTCTTCCAGTTTCTAGTGCGCATGTGCACACGAAGACCAGCTGGCCGGTGCGCGCCGGAACCCAGAAGAGCAACAGGCGATGGCTGGCGTGCCTGGAGAGATGGCTCTGTGTGCCACTCCCAGCACGCGTGCCATAGGTTCACCATCACGGCTCTATAAGATAGAATCAGCTTTGATGGAATCTCGGTCTATTAATGTAATTCTTAAACCACCAATGTTGTTGATTTTTCTAGCACGGAACCCTGAAAAAATGTTGGGTTGTTTAAGTGGACAGGAAAGAGATGCTGGGCTTGCTTGAGATCCACACTGTTTCTTCTGAATCATTTTCGGTGTGCACAACTATTTAGTCAGTTTGCAGTGCGGTGTGTCATCTGGAACAGCTGTTCTGATGGAAAAGTAGGAAAGTGCAGCCCAATATTCTTTTACTCCCAGGGAGGCTTTTATTGTAACTGAGCATTCCCGCAGTCTTTGAAGGCTCCGTAGGTACATTCTCAGGAGCGTAGCAAGATATCAGTATCTAGACTGGGCTCTGAACTGCCTATCCTGAGAATCCTATGTTAGCAAATTTCAGGGTTGGTTTTTTTTTTTTTCCCTTTGCCCTTGGAGGATTCTTGCAATGAATAAAGAGAAATGGCTTATTGCTAACTTTTCTCTCAGCTTGGACTATCAGATCTTGGCCAGTAGAATCTATATGATCATTAGTTGGCAGCAAAGAAACTTGCTGCATTTTTCATTCTGATGAAAAACTTTGCATTTTTGCTGCTCAAATCTGGTAGTCATACTATAAAGAAGTTTAACCTGCTTTCAAATCTCTGGAATAACAATTTATCCTGTGGCTTGTGAAGGCACGATAGTTTTTCAGAAGTTTCCACTGGATGTACTGACTGGAGCCCTTGAAAGTCATACTCCAATATCAGGGGAGCAATAGTAGTTCACCCTTGAGTCATAGTTTCAAGCAAGCTTGAAGAATATCTTGTTTCAGGAATAATCCAGTTGTACCAGTAATCTTCTGGCCACACGAGGGCACCAAATACCTACTTTTTCAGCTTTGATCTAGGTGTACATTAAACTTCACTATAGATTCTCAGTAATGGCATTTAATGTTGAATTACTGCCATTCCTTTGTTCTACATTCACACTCATTATTAATACGCTCACCATGTCACCCATAACACCATTTACAATGGGAGAACATCTGATTTTCACTCTTCTGAATTTTGTATACCATGAGATAGTTAACAGCTGCATCCCTCCCTCCCTCCCCCCTCTCTCATATTCGTGGTGTGCAATAAGCCCAGGATCTTCACAAAAACCTACCTGCTCCCATCTAGTCCACACCTACAGAGTATTAGACAACATGAACAATAACAACAAGGCAGATAGTTCTCTGTAGTATATTTGCTTATTGCAAAACATTTCAAGTTAAAGAATGTTCAATGAGGCATATACTTGGTTACTACTGGTAATGCCTGGAGGCATATACTGTAGTTGATTACTAAGGCCTGGAGACTAAAACATATGAAGGACGGTTGCAGGATTTGGGTTTGGCTAGTCTAGAGAAACTCAAATACTGTGGCCACCAAATGAGAAGGAAGGACTCACTGGAGAAGAGCCTAATGCTGGGAAAGATTGAGGGCAAAAGAAGAAGGGGACGACAGAGAATGAGGTGGCTGGATGGAGTCACTGAAGCAGTCGGCGTGAGCTTAAATGGACTCCAGGGGATGGTAGAGGACAGGAAGGCCTGGAGGAACGTTGTCCATGGGGTCGTGATGGGTCGGACACGACTTCGCAACTAACAACAACAAGTCTAGAGAAAAGAAGGACACAAGGTACATGATATCAGTATTCCCGTATTTGAGAAGTTGCCACAAAGAAGATGGGATCAGCTTTTTTTACAAAGCACCAGAAGGCAAGACAAGAAACAATGGATGGAAATTAATCAAGGAGAGATGCAACCTGGAATTAAGAAGAAACTTCCTAACCGTGAGAACAATTAACCATTGGAAGAGCTTGCCTTCAAAAGTTGTGGGTGCTCCATCACTGGAGGTTTTTAAGAAGAGACTGGACAGCCACTTGTCAGAAATGGTATAGGGTCTCCTGCTTGAGCAGGAGCTGGACTAGAAGACCTCCAAGGTCTCTTCCAGTTCTATTCTATTCTATTCTATTCTATTCTATTCTATTCTATTCTATTCTATTCATGCAATTTTTATTGTTCTTAATTTTGCAATACCTGCTCCTGAATGATTACGTTTGACTTCAGCACGACAGGCCAAACTCCATTTTATTTCTCTACTCATGTTCCTGTTGTTTAACTGAGTTTAAGGGCTCTTTCAAATGGCCCCATTAATGGGCATTTTCCTGTCTTGAATTGGTGGTCAAGCATGTAGGTATCAGTTGTGCTTTCCTCACTCCTGAGCCCTATTTTGCCTCAATAAGGAAGTTAACAAGTAGTGCTGTCCTTTGGTTTTGACTAGAACAAGTCAAGGAAAGTAATTAGCGGAGTCTCCCATTTCCCCTCTCACAAAACTGTTTCCTGAAATTTGGGGAGGGGCATCCATCAATTACTCTCTCTAATGTGGAATGGGCCTGGGATGGAGGAGACATTTTTTAATATAAAAGACAACTACCTCATATAAGTGCATTCAAGGGGGCTGACCTATCTGCTGATACACAGGCTCCTTTTGAACATTGTGGGTAGGGGTGAAATAAAGGCAGCACCATAAGGACATTTAAAATAACTCGACAGCAAATGAATAAGCAAAGTCAGGAAATACACTACAGAAATACACTTAGTAGAGCAGCCACAAAGGTCTTCAAAAATATATTTAAAGATATAAAGATCAGAATCATGCAAGCAGTGGTATTGCCTGTGACACTCTACGTAAGTAAAAGTTGGACTTTGAAGAAGCAGGATAGGAAAAGTATTGAACCTTTTGAACTTTGGTATTAGAGAAGATTCTTTAGAATACTGTGGACAACTAGAAAAACAAAAAAAATGCATCATTGAATAAATGAATGCAGAGTTCTCACTTGAACCACAAATGCCCAGGAACAAATTATTCTACTTGGCGAAGACATGGCTCTCTGAAGAAAACTCTAATGCTGGGAAAGGTGAAAGGATAGAGAAGATGACCAGCAGGAAGGTGGACAGACTCAGTTACTGTAGTGATGGAGGTACCATTGGAATTGCTGAAGGACCAGGTTAGGGACAGATTATCAGAGGAGATATATATAATCTATCTATCTCTATCTCTATCTCTATCT
>QLTV01003284.1:2919023-2942850 GCA_003457575.1 Thermophis baileyi | reverse complement strand
CTGAAGATGGGCTTCAGCACGAGTCCAAAAAGCTCAGAAGACAAATCCTCTGATCCCAGTGACCAGCCCAGATTGGTTTCTGCAACATTATCCTGGGACACATGCAGTATATTCACCTTCATTGATGAGTACACTTTGCTTTTGAAAAAATTAATTGATTGATACTGTTAACATGAAGCAGAATAGAATAGTTTTCCTAATCAACAGCTCCCACAACTCCTAGCTAGCATAGCCAATCAGCCTATTCTTCCTAGTTCTGGGTAATAGCAATAGCACTTAGACTTATATACCGCTTCACAGTGCTTTACAGCCCTCTCTAAGCGGTTTACAGAGTCAGCATATTGCCCCCAACAATCTGGGTCCTCATTTTACCAACCTCGGAAGGTTGGAAGGCTGAGCCAACCTTCAGGCAGTGAGGAGCAAACTCCTAGCAGTGAACTGAATTAGCCTGCAATTCTGCATTCTAACCACTGTGCCACTTCGGCTCCATTTGGTTAGAATATAGTATAATGACACAGCCAGGATTCTTTCTACTTCAGAGTGTGGGATTGTTGGGTTTTGTTTTTTTCCAATGTTCATGCATAATGGGCTTCAGGTTTCTGTATAAACATTTGGTGCTCCAAATTAATTCCAAGAGACAAGAGTGAAAGACCATAAAAAACTATGTCTCGTGAAAAAAAAATGTCTTTGTGCCAAATAACACCCAGTAGGATCATTCCCCCATCCAGTAATCAGTTTACCAAAAGATGGATAACAATTAAACTGTACCCTGTGCTGCTAACCAGCACCTCTAAATTTGCAACTGGCATCTTAAATTAGCAGGTCTGCCCTACAATTATCTCTTTGCTTCTCTACAAAACAGTTTCCCAGAACAGGTGGAAAGATACAGCTTACTCTTTGGATTACCTCTCAAGGAGCATTTACTGCTTTAAATGAGACAAATGTTTCTCAGGGGGGCAATAGGACGATTCATAATAGTGTCTTTGTACATACAGTGTCAGAAAGGCTAAAGCATAGAATGAGTTGAAGTTGGCAAAGACCTCTAAGGGCATAAAACAGTTTCTTCAGTTTTGTACAAAATGCAAGAAGTATCAGTCTACCAGCTGTTCAATTAAAAAGGTAGAATGCTAACAGATACATGTACAAAGTACAAAGCTGCTCAGGTCCTATACATTATTGTCACTGGGTTCTTTCAACAACAGTCTTAAGCAACCGGGCTCACATGCTAAATCCATGTTTAAATGAAGACAACTTTAAAAAATTGAGTTCAGGTTTGGAAACAATGCTGGCCAGTTATTATGCAGATCATAGTTGGGAGAGTCCCCTACTGCCATCTGTACTGGGAAAACAAACATCACTCACTTTCCTTTCCATGGAAGAGACTTAAAGACGTGTGGTTTCAAACAATAAGAGCTTTTTTAGGACCCCCGTCCATATTTGACATCTTCCATCTGATATGTCCACTAGTGCAGCAGCCCTAACCTTATGGGCACCAGGGACTGGTTCCATGGGGAGAGGTTTTTCTGCGAACCAGATTCTGCGGATGTGGCTTTGTATGCTGCCTACATCCCGCAGATGGGGTTTTACTTGTTTGCGTGGCCAGGTTTCTGGCATAATGCAGACCGATGCCAGTCCATGCACCAGGGGTTGGGGACCCTTGCAGTAGTGGACTACTGAAAGTAAACTAAAGAAAATGTGTTTTCCTTTCTTCCTTTTGCTTGGGCTAGAAGGGAAAAGTAGCAGAACTCTTCTAACATTCATGATGGAGGGAGGAAGACTACTGTTTCGCTGGTCCACTAGTGAACCTGTTTATTTTTTTTAAAAAAGGCCAACCGTTTAACCTGTCTTACTTGCAAAGGGAATTCTCCTATAGTGCACAGTATCCAACCTGGAGTGAAAATATTTGCTTATACCCTGTTTCCCCCCAAATAAGACATCCCCTGATAATAAGCCCAATCGGGCTTTTGAGTGCATGGCAATAAGGCCAAGCGCTTATTTCAGGGTTCAAAAAAATATAAGACAGGGTCTTATTTTCGGGGACCCCACGGTAATAAAATGAAGAACTGCAGGAAGCGAGCATAACGCTTCCCATCCCAGCACAACTTTGAAATACTAACTTTAATGCAGAGCAAGAAAAGATAGATAGAGGTTAAGGATGATTGGACATTCCTGTCCTCAAGAGATGGCTAAATGGTGATGCTAGTATCAGAGTAAGCAGGAAGTTCAGATGAGCCTTCTGTTCTGTCTGAGAGTGTCCGTGTGTTCTATCAGTCAATACTGAAGAACAGAATGAAGCAGCAAGATTAAGGACTGAGAATAATTAAAAACATATACCAGCGAATAGTTGTTTACTTCGAATGAGTTTATATCTCCAGGACCAGATGAATTGCTTCCTCACATACTAAGGGAAAGGAGGAACCAAAGAACGACAGACATCTATACCTGGAAAATTCTACAAATGTGTTAATTTGAATTTCCTCTTTGAGCAAGGGGCTAATCTTGATGGCCTTGATCTGATATTGAGCTTGATATTGCATTCTTAAATAATTCCACAAAAAACCCTAACTTGTCAATCCTTTAAGGTAGACCAGATTTGTATCAGTTAGCAATCTCTTGCTCTACAGTGGAAAATTTTTCCCATGTAGAACTGCAGTTGTCAAGATTATAAACTAGGATCAGGTAGACCCAGGTTCAATTCCAGTCTTCAATCATGGGAATGAGTTGGATGGTTTTGAGCCAATCATTCTCCTGTAGCCCAATCAAAAACTCAGGGTTGTTGTGGAAATAAACTGAAGGACGATGTGCAAGTATACCACCATGAGTTCCTATAGAAAAAAAAGGATATAAATCAAACACAAAATTAAATGTTCAAAACATTTTGCATAGTTGGGAACAAATCCTGTTACTCAAAAAATTATATTGAGGAAACCTTGTTATAATGAAACAGGAATTTTAATTTTTGGATGAGTGGATTGACATACAGAGAGAGAGACATGCAAACTCAAGAGTCTCTTCGGAGAGAAATAGAACAGTTTACAGGTACAAATGAAATAGTCCAAGCCATTGCATGTTCTTAAGAAGTGTTACCTTTGTCTTTCAAAGTATTTTTTTAAAATCCATCTAAGTAAATGTAGTCCTTGATTTATGATCACAATTGGGACCAGAATTTCTGTTGCTAAGTAAGGCTGTTATTAAGCTAGCCACGCCCAATTTTATGACCTGTTTTGTCATGGTTGTTAAGCAGATCACTGCAGTTGTTAATTGAATCACACCATCATTAAGGGAATCCAGCTTCCCCCACTGACTTTGCTTGTGATGAGTCAGCTGGGACAGTCGCAGATGGCAATCAAATGACTGAGAACACTGCAGTCATCATAAATATATGCCAGTTGCCAAGCTTCCAAATTTTGATTGTGGGGATGTTGTGATGGTTGAAAGCACAACGACTGGTCATAAGTTACTTTTCTTCAGCGTTGTAACTTCAAACAGTCAGTAAACAAATGGTTGTAAGTCGAGGACTATCTGTATAGAAAGGGAGAATGGTGGGTCCAGTGGGATTAGCTCTTCAGGAATCTCTGCACTAAGCTTTGGGGTAACTTGTTCATAGTTCAGTTAGAATCAATATGTTTATTGGAATAAAGGATAAAACTCTGGGGTGACTTGATGAGATGGGATGTGGGGGTGGTGGAAATAGCTCCTGCTTTGTATGGCAGGGGTCCCAGTTAAAATTCCTGGCACCTCCTGTGAAAAGCACATCCAATTTACGAAGATTGAGAAAATGCTTCTGCTTGTGATCTGTAGAATTGTGTGCCTGCGGTTAAAATAGGGGTTTCAGCCTTGGCAACTTAAAAGACTTGTGGACTTCAACTTCCAGCATGGCTGGCTGGGGAATTCTGGGAGTTGAAGTCCACAGGTTTTAAAGTTGCCAAGTTGCCTTTAATCCTGAATTAAAGGATCAATACATTTTTTTTTAATCAAGTTCAATTCATAGTGATGCTCAAGCTCAATTCATGGATGGGCACATCCATGGCTTGGTATTTCTTCTCCTTTTACTCCTCAAATTTATCATAGTAACGATACCTCAGTGGGCTCTATTTTTACCGTAAAAATATGTAAGCCGTGAAGAGAAACAACTGCTCTTGGCAAAATTGGAAAAGCAACATAACTGAGGAAGGATGAAAGGGCAGCAGAGAAAGGCTTTGATGTCAGTAAAAGATCACTGCTTTGAGACAGAAGGCAAAACAAAGCTGCCGATTTCTCTTAGCCCAGCTAGGAGTTGAATCTAACATTGACTTTAGATGTATCCGTATCATCAACATGTCATTCAGAAACTGAAGGGTTGCTAATCAGAGGCTTTCATTTTTACCAGAATCCTGCAATAAATGCAGAGTGATTAATCGGGAGCTTCATCTCTCTGTAAAGAAAAGCTGCTTGAGAATTGCTTAGGCAGTTCTGGATTGCTGCTCTGTAACAGATGCACGCAGACTTTCAGATGATAAATCCCAAGATTCAACATTTTATGCATTTCATCTAGTTGATAAGTTGCTGGTTCTATTCTAAACAAATAACTGTAGCAGAACTCAGTTCTATTTATATGTCCTGTGAAATTTCACCATAAGAATGCTCACTTGTTAGACTTCTATTTGCCTTGCAAACTGCTCCAAAGGTGGTTTAAACATAGTTTAAGTGTCCTCTCCTCCCCCTCCAACACAAATTCTCAGCTTTCTTCTTTTGCAGGTCTTAGCCATGATTT
Organism: Thermophis baileyi; assembly: GCA_003457575.1. Taxonomy (NCBI): domain Eukaryota; kingdom Metazoa; phylum Chordata; class Lepidosauria; order Squamata; family Dipsadidae; genus Thermophis; species Thermophis baileyi. The sequence goes on along the minus strand of QLTV01003284.1, from coordinate 2,938,097 downwards.
AGAAACATCAGCAAACATGAGTAAATACTGACCAAGTTTTTCTCATATGGGGGGTTACAAAATCTAACTGTACACATGCTTAGCAAGCAGATGCCATATTCAATTTTGTTCAAGTTAACAAAAGAAAAGGGGCAGGCAGGGAGGGGAGATATATTTACACTGGGATTAAAAAAGGATTTTTATTTGCAGACCATCACTTTATAAGAGCCAATGTTTCACTTGCACTTGCTGTTTTCCAGTTTTTCCAATGCTTAAGGCTATGGGGGAGGGGAGACAGAACAAAAAGAAATGTGAGGTCCTTGCTGCTCGCTGAGCTTGATGGTTCTCTTGCAGATGTTTCATTGCCCAACTAGATAGTGCTGATGAGGTTGGGTAATGAATTGTCTACAAGAAAACCATCAAGCTCAGAAAGCATCAAGGATCCCACAGTTCAACCCTGAGCTACAAATGTTCTTTTCTATTGGCATAAAAGAATTATGAGACATTGGTCTTCTTGATCACTCTTACTGTGACTGTCTTCCTCAGGAATATGAATTCACAGTGCTTCCCAATGCCTACATGATCCACATGCCACATGCGCCCAGCTTCGACATCACCAAATTCCGTTCCAACAAGCAGTACCGTATTTGTCTCAAGACCCTGAAAGAAGAGTTCCAGCAGGATATGTCACGCCGCTACGGCTTTGCTGCATTGAAATATCTCACGGCTGAGAACAACAGCTAGCACCACCAAACTCTTAATGGAAAGCAAACTGAAATGAGGAGCCATTTCATGTGTGTGGACCCCGTTCTTAAATTGTGGGACCCCGTTGGTTGTTTTTGGTTTTGCTTTGTTTTTAAACCACATCAAACAGTTCTAACGGTAGAGCTTTGGAACAAGATGTCTCTGGACATTGCTCAAAAGCACCACTCATCCACCACCTACAAAACTTTGGCTTGATTGACCAAGAGGTGGACATAAAATGTATGGGGTTGGGGACAGCACTACTCACATCTGTTGGCAGCACACAGGGTGGAAGTAACTGTGTAAAACAGATCTTGATTCTTAAAATTGCACACAGATCTTCTTTGGAATATAGGCTTTCATGTTACTATTTAATAATATCACAGTTTTTTTTAAAAAAAAAGAAATGTAAAGGAAGATCTTCAGATTACTATCCTGAGAATTAAATGAAAAAACAGCCCCTACTTTTCTTTATTAAAGGAATTTGCCTATGTCACACAACTTTTGTCTAACCACAGAGAACACTATACAGTAAGCTGAACCAGACTTCCCCGTCAGATGAATGGGAATCATATCCAACCAATGGGACTTGTGATATATTATATTCTGAATATTCACAGCATTGTGTATGCACTTCTGTGGCATCACTCAGTCATTGCTCTTATGCTGCAAGATGGACTCTTCTCCAACTCCCCACTACTGTCACCTGCTCTGTTCATATCCTTTTTTTTAAAACCTAAATTGCATCCTTTCACACCTCAGATGTATCCCCAAATCTAGCCATTCCCCCCCAAGAAGATCTGTGCTTTTACTGACCTGGAAAGATACCCATCGCATTCAATTTTTGCTTCCATTTTATAGGGTTTTTTTGAAGTATTTCTTTGCAACACAGATCAAATTGGAATCTAAAGTATTGGGAAAGAAGGATTAATATGTAATTAATTAATAAACTCAGGTGATTGGGGAAAATCAGTCCAATAGCTCTTCCACTTCACATCCATTTGGTGTGAGTGGACATCATGACTAAGCAGGAGGGTGGAACCACAGAATTACAGACTTTGGGGAACTAATTCAATCAAGTGTTGTTAAACTAAAACAAAATCAAAATGAAATGGTGTATTGGTGGGGGAGAAAAGACCGGGAAAATCTTGATGGTCTTTGCTTGGAAGTGAATCAATTCAATTCACTCCTATTATTGTATGTAGAACTAAGTATGGGTGAAGAATCTTGAACAAGGAACATTAACACAGAGACATGCAACCCAACACTGGATATTTTATTTTATTTTATTATTTCTTCAGTATTAATGTTGTGTTTACATGGATGGAGGAGATGAGGTTTAATGCACTACCCTTATTTGGGGCTATTTGTATTTGGTTGCAATGTTATTCAGAGAGCAGAATTTGAATAAATCAGAATTATGTCTCTCTTCCTTTTCCCAAGAATGTTAAAGAGTCTTACCAACATCCTTACATGACTAGTCACTGTGTATTTTGTACTATTAATTAACTATCCCATATTTCCTCTTTGGCAAGGCCAATGTGACTTCTTTCAACTTTTATAGTAAACTGTCTGGGTTCCAAAGATTTTCCAGGATTTATGTATCAGTGCTGATCTATAACAATTACACTCAAGAGATCAAAGCTGCTACTTCAAGTCAAAAGAAGGAGAAGAATTCTTGGCTTGGGATTTTGTTCAGAACTTCCAGTGAAACAATAGTGCATGCTTAACATATTTCTGTTTCCTTTTCTCCTACTGAAAGATTAATACTAGAGCAGACACATCTTGCTTCTTTTGAATTCCACAAAGCTTGGGAACCACCTGGAGCTCAGAAATCACATTGCTAGTAAATATATGCATTGCATGGCTGACATATGCATTTGGTTCCAAAGAGACCCCAAAATCACTTTAGAGGATTTATGTTCCTATTCAGAACATGGCTTTATATAAGAATTTGCAAGAAAAAAGGTGGGAAGCTGAAGAGGAACTGCATGAGAACAAAATCAGGAGAAGGAACATCAATCTGTCCCTAGCATAATTAGCTCTAAAAAAACAACCAAGCCAGCAGCAAATAATAAAACTTGCTTCAACATTAGTTGACTATAATACTATGCAATTCTAGTGGATGTATTGTAAAGCTGAGTGAATAAGAAATTTGAATTAAGAAGTTTATTTAAATGTCCATTTTGGACTTCACAAGTCTATAGAAAAAGCCTGAATGCCAAGACTTGCATTGCTCAAAATTTTCTGATGAAATTCATAACTTGTAATTTCATACCTTTTATGTACAAAAATATAGGCTTGGGGGAAAATACACATAAAGGTAATTCCTGTGAATTGAAAGATTTACATGGATATGTTTCTATAGTTTTATTGGCAACAGCATGAAAATCATTTGCAAGAATCTTCTTCCAGGATTATTCCATCTCTGGTGGTCATCATCAAATAACTAACCAAATACATCTCTGCTTCAAGGTGCATATATGTGAGAAAGGTAGGCACAAGAATGCATTTCCCTGTGCAAAATATTGCTTGTAAAAAGTGCCTAGTTTGGAAAGCCTGAATAGTCAAAGAAGATAGCGTTTTGGTTTCTTATACATCACAGCCTAACATAAATTGTGGTTGGTGAGAAAAGCAATAGGATGAACATGCAAATGACATTGAAAGAATTGCTCACTCCTAGCAAGCATTGACTAGTATACCTATAGCAGGAAACGATAGAAAGTCAGGGTTGGTCTGTTACTAGTTTATTCTTTGAAAAAAAAAATATTTAAGAACATATTAAAGGATGTGTCTTAGAACAGGGCCCTCAATCCCCTGCAGTGTACAGGGCCATACACAAACTTATATGAAAGCAGACTCTAAAGTTTGGATGCTGCTATATCAGCGAAACATGTCTGAACATAGAATAATGGAGAGAACCTCAAGTGGTATCTGATCCAACCCATTGCATAGTCTCAAAGACCAAGCATTTGCCATTCGTGCACCTTGGGACAGCCAGCAAAGCAAATTGGCTGCATGTGTGTGCAGATCCGTGGTGACAGCCTTCAAGCAGTCATATGAGATGGAGAGAAAGGAAGCAGAATGAAGGAATAAGTGTTGACATTTTAAGCATGATCTAAATTATAGTTTAATGGTATGTCCAAACCTGTTCATTTCTCCATAGAGCGTTTTTATATATAGTCAGAATGAAGGTTTTAATTGTTATGAACCTGCCTCAAAAAGATAAGGACCTAATGGGCTTTGTCTTGTGTCCATTCTCCATTACACTGATACAGCTTTCCTATTTTCTGAAGCATCAAGATGTAGATAGGTTATGACAAAGTTAAAGATGAAAAGAAAATATTTTTAACTATTCCACAATCTTCCACAGGCAACCTTTACCTAGCTAGTTAAGTACAATTAAAAATCTGTTTAAAACAACTTTTCCCAACATGGGACCCTTTTAAACATGGGCACTGTATTTACATTTCTAAAATCTCAGAAACGGCAGTGCTGCCTGGGATATGAGGAACTGAAATCCACACATCTGGAAATCAGTCAGGTTGGAGTGAGCTGTTGCAAAACATTTCAGTGCGTAGCATCTCTAATGCATTAATGTGAGATTTTTCTCCCTTCGCAAGTGTGCATTCAAAATGCAAACAACTTCATGTTTTGAAAACTGATATAAACAATAACTAAAAATACGAAAGGCATATTGCCAAACACAGTAGAAATGTTCCATGTACAGTTACCTAGCATTGCGTTCCATGGAATGGTGACAAATACTTCTGAAGAATGGCATAAGTCACACTGTTAATGTTTTAGTACAAGTTTAACATTAAAATTTAATGTTTCCTGTCCTGAGAATGTGCCAGTACACTGCTTATACCTCTGAGTTGGTAAGATGTGGAATAGCAATAGCAATAGCACTTAGACTTATATACCGTTTTACAGTGCTTTACAGCCCTCTCTAAGCGGTTCACAGAGTCAGTATATTGCCCCCAACAATCTGGGTCCTCATTTTACCCACCTCGGAAGGATGGAAGGCTGAGTCAACCTTGAGCTGGTGAGATTTGAACTGCCGAACTGCAGCTAGCAGTCAGCTGAAGTAGCCTGCAGTACTGCACTCTAACCACAGCACCACCTCTGCTCTTGAAACAATAATTGGCTTACAAAGTGTACTCTAGATTAGAGATTCATTTATAGAATAGCATGAGCATGTTTTTGCTGTAAAACTGGACTCTAGTTGTGGGACATTGATCAAAATGAGCTAGAATTGAATGGTGCCACTCTTACCATCAGCAGGGAATGTGACATGTGGGAAAAGTACAATTAAGGCTGGTAAGCTGGTTGACACTTCGACCTTGATCCAAAATAGGAAGCAGAGGTCAACATCGATGGCCCATCTGGTGATAATCGTGGCATGCAGAAGATTGCAATTTGGAATGGGAGAAGTAAAAATAAACAAGGAAAAATTAAAAAACAAAAAAAGAAACAAAAAAAAATTAAAGTTATGTATTTGTGAAATTAAAGAATGAGAAGAAAATGATATATATGAATGAGTGTGACCTGATCTTGTGAAGCTGATGAAATCATTCAGAGAAGTGAAGGCATAGATATAAATGAAAGGGCGACAATGTATGTCCAGATTATAAATATGCATCATATAGATTATCATGAGTGTCTACATAGCTACGAATCCATAGATTGATAATAGCTGTATATTAGGCTCCAATGAATTCTATAGTGGATGAACTAGACATGATTTTTGGAGAGAAAAATGTGCAAAATTCTAATTGCATGTAATCCCAGGGGAAAATATTTCTGTAAGGTGACAAAAGGATGGCTTGGAATAGATAAAAGAATACTGAAAATTGTAATGAACCATTTGAAGACCCCAGGATGAATTAGTAATTGATAAGCATTTCCTTCAGGAGAGATGGGCGGTCTAGAAATATGACATATAAATAAATAAAATTTCCATAGAAAAGAGGTCTGCTTGTTTAAAATATACTTTAATCTTAATAGCAATAGCAATAGCAGTTAGACTTATATACCGCTTCATAGTGCTTTACAGCCCTCTCTAAGCGGTTTACAGAGTCAGCATATTGCCCCCAACAATCTGGGTCCTCATTTTACCCACCTCAGAAGGATGGAAGGCTGAGTCAACCTTGAGCCGGTGAGATTTGAACCGCTGAACTGCAGCTAGCAGTCAGCTGAAGTAGCCTGCAGTGCTGCACTCTAACCACTGCACCACCTCGGCTCTACATGTATACATGTCTATACATGTGGCAAAGAAATGGATATAAATCCAAATGAATGATTGATTGGTTTGTGATGAACAATTGAGAGAAACAAAGATATAATCAAACAGTCTGGTTGTGGGACAGACTATTTTTTTGGTAGTATCAGGATGAATTTGGGTGGAAAGGGACAAGAAAAGAAGTGAAAGAAACTAGAGTGAAAGTAGAATGATTGCAAGAAGATGAAATATATGAAATGGTATTAGCCAAAAGATGAAATTCCATCAGAATAAATGGAAAAACACTGAGAAATCTGTTTGGCACAGAGTGAAAAAGAAATATATTACAGAGTGCCACAAAAGTGTGAGATAGTATGTTGATGGGAAACATGAAAAAGAATGCTTGGTGGAAAAAATAAGGAAAAGAGTTGTGAATGAGAAAGATACATATAAAAGGTCATTACTCAAAATATTGGGATGAAAGATATAGTATAATGTGTATAGACAGAAAAAGATAGCTATATAGAAAGTAATTTTAAAAGAGCAAGGAATGGTTAATATTACTAAAGGCAGCAAAACCTACAGAGTAATTTTGATGGAAATAAAATTCTGGAGAAAGTTGAAAAATTATGGGGTGCAAGTAGCAATAGCAGTTAGACTTATATACCGCTTCATAGTGCTTTACAGCCCTCTCTAAGTGGTTTACAGAGTTAGCATATTGCCCCCAACAATCTGGGTCCTCATTTTACCCACCTCAGAAGGATGGAAGGCTGAGTCAACCTTGAGCCGGTGAGATTTGAACCGCCAAACTGCAGCTAGCAGTCAGCTGAAGTAGCCTGCAGTGCTGCACTCTAACCACTGCGCAACCTCAGCTCATATAGGCAGTGTATCCAGGGAAATAATAAAAAGTAATGTGATTTGTTAATGAGCAAGCTTTTTTAATGTGTATGATATCTATACTAGTGCCTGACTTGAAATAATGCCATTATTATTCCCATAGATACATAGAAAGTAGTAGAAAGGACTACAAAAACTATTAAGTATTAAGTATGTCTGGCAATGTGGCAAAATTCCGATTGAAATGGTACAATAAGTAACATCGAGCAATATTTGGAAAGTGCTATATGGCTTTATGCTTGATGTGTAAACCAGATTTTTTGCTCTTCAGCAAAGAATTAAAAAATGTGAGAAATTAATACGAGAAAGCATATTGTATGCTTGCTGAATTAAGGAAAATATATGATATGGTGGATGGTGTTGGATTAAGAAATGTTCTATCTGAGTATAAAGGTTGTTTGTGATATGTGATTAGATTAGAAATGAAGCAAATAAACACTGGGCAGTGTTAAGACAAGGATGTCTGTTCTCCCTTGGATATGTAATATATTTATAGATAACTATGTAAAGAGTGCTTGTGATAATAGAGGCATGAATGTAGAATATTTTTGCATGCAGGTGATGTTGGTAATTCTGGCTAAGAGCTTAAGTGATTTACAGCAAATTTTAGACTATTGTAAAACAAGGAACATGGATCTTAATGTCTCAAATGCCAAGGCAGCTGGTTGAAGAAAATAAAATCCCTAGAGCAAATAGATGCATTTGTAATGCCTTAATACGTTTGTTAAAAATGAAAGAAAGGATGCAGATATTGTAGGCTACTGTAAGAGGTGTAATTGCTGGTAGAAAGGTAGCAATATGTGTGGGAAAATGAATGTGTGTTGAAAGAAGCAAAATTGTTTTCTGTCCACTTATTTATAAGGGCAGAAATTTGTATATGTCAGGAGAAAGATGACATTAAGATGAGTGCAATAGGAATTCCTAAGAAGTGTACTTTGTGAAGAAAGAAGGAGTGGGTGATTAATGTGCCCTAAATACAGAAGCAAGTAACCAGTGTCATTAAGGTAGCCTGGGCATATAGAGAAAACTATATTACAAAGTTACAAAACAGATGTATTCACGTATTTACTTACTTACATATTTATTTACTTTTTTTTGTACATACTTTAATATCCTGATCACTTTCATAAACTCTGGGCAGCTTACATTTAAAAAAATGGCAAAATCATAAAAATGATCAATGAAAAAGCAAGCATCATTAAAAAGTAGCAAAATGACAATCACTTCAAGCTGCAAAACTTGGCAAAATATTAACACCTTCACAGTTTCCTAAACTCTGAAAAATATGGGCCACCCAGGCCTCAAAAGATAGGCTCAAAGGTGCTTTTTCAAGAGGCAACAGGACTTTCTGGTCCTGAAAGTCCAGATGCCTCTTGAAAAAGCACCTTTGGGACAACCATGACCTGGATGACTGAGAATCTCCATAGACCTCAAGAGGTAGAGTGTTCCAGAGATGGAGCCATCATGGAAAAAAGCTTCTAACATCCAGAGGGAAAAGGATTCATTGGTTCCTGGCCAATCATACAGAGTAGGCATATTTGCTTGGGGAAGAGGATTGCACAGGTAACAAAACAAAAAAAAAATCAAGCCATTTAAGCTTTGTATACCAAAACCAGTATTTTGAACTCAGGAACAAAAGGTTGTGAAAAGTTTCCCATGATTCAAGGTAGGTAACTATAACATGCCCTTATCAAAACAAGGAACAAATGGGAACTGCATCTTCTGCCCAAAAGAGAATAGCTTTTGGCCCTTTACGTAGAGCAGTTAAGAGACAACGAGGCAAGTAATGTGAGCATTGATTATCATACACAGAACTCACATTTGGATACTCAGCAGTTGCTGGGATTATTTTGTAATGGGTTCTTAGCTTTTCTACAGTAAATTATTCATTGGAAGCTCCCGGGTTGTGGAATGACTGCTTAATTGGATTCAGCTCTACTTGCCAGGGAAAAGTCTGGCAGTGGCAACGAATTCAGGGCCTACATAATACATATAACATTGTTGCAATGGCTTTCCCATCAACATAAAGGATGTCCTATTCTCTACTGGCTGAATTTTCCAGATAGCTTCAAAAGCATCTCCAAGTGGAATGTGTAGCAGTAACCCAATTTCAAGGTAATGAAGATATAACTGACTGTAGCCAAGGCCCTCCATTCCATAAATAGAAACTGGGGGGAAAAAAACCACCCTAGTTATTGCCTTCATATGTTGTTAAGGTAGAACCTATGAATCCAAGAGAACCCTCAAATAATGGACTTGCTCTTTCTGGGGAGTGTAATCCAGTGTAGAATGAACACAGGGCCCACTACCAAATCTGGTGATTTCTGGACGAACAGTAATTTTATCTTGTTAAGATTCAGGCAGCAAATACATTGAACAAATATGTAAACTAATTCCATCAGTTCCTTCCTTCCCATTAACATGACATACAAATATCCACTGCATCCCTGTCCAGAGCGGAGAGGAAATATATGTGGATATCTTCTGCATACTGATGGTGTCTCATCTGAAACCAACAAATAATCTGTAGATTAAAAAAACATGTGGAAAAGAATTGAGCTCTGTGGCACTTCACATATAAATGGCCAAGGGTTTGATTAGCCGTTTCTGTATGAAGTGCCACAGAGCTCAGGGACTGGATGGTTCACTATCATCAACTGGAATTCCATCAACTGGAATTGAAAAACAGAGCCATGAAAAAATTATCCCTCACTCCAAATCCTTGGAGGCAGCCCAGAAGGAGACCAAAGTAAATGGTATTGAGTGTGCCAAACAAATTCAGTTAAGACCAGGTGAGAAACCATCCACAAAAATGGCCATCCCTTGCTTGGGTCTGGGTGAACCTGAGTGAAAGGGATTTAGATAATCCACTTCATCCAGGATTATTTACACTTGCAATTCCACCACCTTCTCCAAAACATCCCCTTTTTGGCTGATGCTATCCAAACATTTGAATCAAGAGTTTCGCTTTTGGGGAAGAGTGCACAACTGCTTCTTTCCAATAATAATTTACTACCTCTCAAATCTAGCCACATATACCCTATCTAATTTCTTGAAGGAGTCAGATGGATCATAAATTTAATCTGCAGATGACGGACCATCAGATGTCTGGATGGTCCACCCTAATTTAATCTCCCATCTTGTAGGGATTAATGTTGCCATAGAACTACAAGCTGGGCAGAAATTGATCTGACCACAACAAAGCAATTATCACAATGTTCACTATCTTAAATTCTTAAGAGGAGGGAATCTGGTCACAAAGTATCTGGCAAAATATGATCACATCATTACGACCTTGGAGTCATGGCTGTCAAAATAATCCAAAGTGAGTCTCAGTTATAAATGGTCTGTTCATTCTGCCATGGTCAAACTGTGGAGAGTCCAAAATCTTATTGCAAGCAGTAGTTTGAGGTCAAAGTACCCAGCAACAGTACATTCAGGACCTAGTCAGATAGTCAGTTGAGCCTGAAGTGATGACTTGCACTTAATTGTTGTTCCTTTCTCCTGGGATGGCAACCTAATTCTTCCTTCAGTCTTCTATTACTGGTAAGTATATATCTTCTTCCTCCATCTCTCTCATATATATCTTCTCCCCACATCTGATATCCAAAGTATTACTCCAACAAACTCCAACTTTTAGTGTGAACCACTATAGATGTCTAAGATGCTTTGGCCTAGCTACCACACCTAATGGCCTATCCTGCCCACCTGTTTAACCCCAACCCCCCAACCCTTAAAACTACTAGGACCAGCCTTGCATTCCCCATTCCCCATTCCCCTACAGAACTTTCTCCCACTCATATTTTATAAAAGTGGTAATGCCTTCAACCTACCCTATCATTCTAAGTTACTCCAGACTAAATTCTAGTAACCTTTATATTGTATATAGGGATCTCATGCCATTGTTCTATGAGGTAAAGTTCTATTTATTTTATAGTTTAATATTGTAAATTGGGCCTGTTTATACTATATATAGGTGATTTGGTACTCCTTTCAGGTGAGATGTTTCAGTACCTTCCACCAGTATTGTTGGTGCTTCTGCCTTCCTTTCATCCTGTTCAGCTCCAAAGCAGTACCTGCTCCTGGCAAAATCATCTACCAAAGCCACGTTTAGAGTACAGCCAAACTGAGAGTATCTGGTACCTCTACTGCCACACAGTTCATCAAGGCTGAGGAGACCAGCAAGATAATCAGGCTGAGATCCATCTCAGATGTGACAAAGGGTCAGTGGCACAGAGTTGCTAGAGCATCTGGCTCATTCCAGCATCAGCACTGAGGTTGCCTGTCCTAATATTGCTTTTTCCTCCTCTTACACTGCCACATAGATTACTATTGATTCAAACTCTGGAGTTGCCATTGGTAGGAAAAACTAAAGAGCCACTTCCACTACATAATCAGTTCTATCCATCCAAATGGGCTTCTTCCCTTCCAAAGTCAAATTCAGAGAAAAACTCTAGAGAGGCGGGCCTGCTTCTACATGATTTTCTGCAAATGCTCCGGCAGTCATGATGAGCTGTACACACTATGCTGTTCAAAAGCCAGGCTGAATGCATCAGTGAACAACTCTCAAGAGTAAACTTGACCTCAGAAAAAAAAAAACTTCATCAGGTACTTATGTTAATTAATTATTGAGGCAATTGGCAGAGACATCCTTTTGAGAAAAATCTGTTTTATCTAAGGTGCAGCAGCTGGAGTGGGTGTCTGTCTCCTTGAGTTCAATCCTTGTTTTCAGGAAGGCGTTCAGAACCTTGATTTTCTATTGTTCAGACATGGAAGCTTTCAAGAATGAATAAGAATAAGAATCAGTATGACCTTCCTCATCCATCTGGGTTTCCCACAGTTTGTGCAGCTGGATTGCTATGGCAATTTTGTTTGGCAGTTAGCCACAGACTCACACTGAGTTCTCTTTGCAGCCGTCACAATGCGGATGAAGAACAAGTGAATGGGGGAAAGGAAGACTCAGGTTGATGGGGCTGGATAGCATTAAAAACTTGAAAAAGAGAGAGGGAAAAAGGCAAAAGAACAAAAATATGAAGCAATATATGGATAGGATGGAAGCAAGGATACAGAAATGAGTTGACATAAACTAGATTTAGCCATATTTCATCTCATGACTTCATTTGCTTACCCTTTCTTTCCCCCTTTCTGTAGTTTACAAAATGTTGCTTACTGTACGTGCTTCCTATGTGAATTCTCTCCTTCATCTTTTTTACCCATTCAGATTCCTTCTCTCTATTCTTGTCAACATCTTCATAGGATTCACCTCTCCCTATTCGCCTAGTTTGTACCCCCATCCAAATACTGGCTCCTGGGGGCTTATTTAATGCGTTGCCTGTATATTAATAGATACATGCAGCAAGACTCTGCCCCAAGTCACATGCTTTAGGCCAAGTTGAAAATTGATTCTGCCAATTCTTCGCTAGCATTTAATAAACCGTGACAGTAATTGACTCCTCTACAGTTTGAATAATTAGCTTCTCTTCCATATATATATATATTCCTGCAGCCAGCCCTTTTTGAAATACTGCACGGCCTTTGCACTAAATAGGTCTTAATCCTGATAGCATTTGCTTAAACAAATAACGGATAATAAAGATTTCCATCTGTAGCAATTAAAAAAGACAGAGATGTTTCTTTTTTTCGTCCCTTAAGACTCATTAGCTAATCATAGAAATATAGTATGTATTCAATTATACAACCAAGGAATAAAGAGCTTTAACAAATACAGTGTAGCCAGTGCTTTTCAGCAGGACTGAACGTCAGAGAAAGTTCTATACAAGAAGAAGATGCATAAGGCAGAATTGACACACACACACACACACCCAAAGCAGAGATCTTCTTGTTTCATTCAAGAGTAGCAATTTCAGCAAATAAGGATAAATTAAAGATGCTGCAAGGCTGATAGTAGGATATAATAACAGCCCAGATTATACAAAATGTAATGTCTATAAATGAGGCTGTTGCATCTGGCCTGCAGAACTCCAGATGACTTATTCATGGCTGCCAGTAGTTAAAAAAAATAGTCTTAACTCTGATCACATCTACATCTAATGATTGCCCAGATTTTTACAGTTCATGTCTGTGCGCCCTGTTATAAAGCCACATCTCCATTCTCTGAGTGGTGCCGTGGAGGCGCAGTGGTTAGAATGCAATATTGCAGGGTAACTCTGCCCACAGTGTTCGAGTTCAATCCTGACCGGCTCAAGGTTGGCTCATCCATGCTCCATCCATGAAGATTTTGGAAGAAGTCAGTTTCCTTTGATGATTCTCTGTCTCTCTATGTAGCCATTTGCATGGTAGCCCTTCTTTGCAAGTTTTCTTTATTTCTAAACAATAACCTGCAATTCACTTTCTTGTATATATTTGTAAGTTAAATCTAGAAGGTAACTACTGTACTCATACATTTGGTATTTTATTATTTATTATTTACATGTATCTATAAGACACCTATAAGATGATCTGAAGATGTCCTGCTTTATTTTAATCATCTGTTAACTTGGATTAAGGTTTAGTTTAGGCTATCATATCTGGCTTCAAGAAGTTAAAGGACCATATGATAGTTTTGTATATAAATGATGAAGACAGAACATTAGGTCCTTAAAGAACTACTAATTGGAAAGGAGATATGAATCTATTCTAATATAAAAGTCCTACTACAAATATGGCTTTTCCTTGGGGACCTTTTTAGAAGACCCAACTTTTAGTATGCGCACAATGTAGTCTGCCTGAGTTAACTAGGATTCCTCAAAGTCTCTCATCTGAAGGTTCTGATTCTAACCTGAAAACATAGAGCTGTGGTGGTGCAGTGGTTAGAATGCAGTACTGCAGGCTAACTCACTGCTCACTCTAGGAGTTCAATTCTGAACAGCTCAAAGTTGACTCAGCCTTCCATCTTTCCGAGGTCGGTAAAATGAGATTGTTGGGGGTTATATGCTGACTCTGTAAACCGCTTAGAGAGGGCTGTAAAGCACTATGAAGCAGTATATAAGTGCTATTGCTATTGTTTTCTCATAAATGTTTTCTCAATAAACACATGAGCGAAGTAAACTTCAAACCGAAGATACACAATTTGTATTTCAACACAATCCATGCCATATCAATTAGTAACCTATAAAGTAGACTACATTTATAGAATTTGAGAAGGAATATATTTAGTAAGTTAAGCATTCTGATGGCTGTGGATAACACAAAAATGCTGTATTCTCTCATTCAGTACTTTTTATGATATCCATGAGATTTTAAAATTGGCATATTGATTCTATATTCCCCTATCTTGTATATTTAATTCTGGGTCCCAGAATTTGCAACACATTTGGAGAACAAAATTTTGTGAAACGTTGGCTTAAAATGTCAATCTCTAATGTAAGACCTGCCAGTTATGTTATAGTACCTCTGTAACCAGGGTATGCTTGCCAACTGATATTTACATATATATATATATATATTTTAAAAAAGCTTTTCAAAAGGCAAATGTCATATTTGTAGAGAGATATTTTAAATTCAGCATCCATTTGTCTGACTACTCTGGAGGTTAAATGTGTCAGCAAATTTAAATTAAGGATAATATCAAAGTAATTTAAGAGCTTATGTGATTTGAGCTGGCTAATGCATTAATATTTTAAGATAGGCTTAGAAAGGAAAGGCAAAATGTGCATAAATATTGGAAGGCATTTAAACAAAATTGAAAGTGAAAAGCTGGACATTTTTTCTCTAAACTGTGTCCCTGAAGTAGTTAGTGGGAAATACATATTTAACTTCAAAGATAGAATTCTGAATAATGTAAATGGTCATTCTGTAGTGGACAAGGAGGCTCTAAAATTAATACGTCTGTGACCATCTGAGTTCAGTAATATTCCTTGCTGTGTTCCTCTGTCAGCAATCATCCATTGCCCAGTAGTTCTAGATCTGCAATAAATGACTGAGAGTCATCTAGTAGGACATCTTCAAACAGCAGACTCTGGTAAGTGGTGACAGAAAAAATTATACCTAAGAAGCAATTGCTTGTCTAAATGGACTAACAGTGTGATTCCTGAGTTCCATTCTTCAAGGTCTCTGAACATCTCAGGAGAATTCTGAACCCTTGGAATATTTTCTATTGAATGAGGAAGCTAGCTGGGGGAAAGTGAATATAAGAACATAGAGCCGTGATGGTTTGGTGGTTAAAATGGAGTACTGCAGGCTAACTCATTGCTCACTCCAGGAGTTCGATTCTGAACAGCTCATGGTTGACTCAGCCTTCCATTCTTCCAATGTTGGTAAAATGAGGACCCAGATTGTTGGGGGCAATATGCTGACTCTGTAAACCGCTCAGAAAGCGCCATAAAGCACTATGAAGCGGTATATGTCTAAGTGTTATTCCTAGTGCTAGTGCTATAAGAAAAATGTCTGATGGATCAGGAAAGTGGCACACTAGTCCAGTATTCTGTGGCCAAGTGAATACATTTGGAAAACTCACAAACTTGGATGAGAGAATAATGTCCTTCCCTTCCCAGCAATTAATATTTAAAATATGCTACCTATGATTCCTGAGGTAGGATCTGGCCACCAGAAGTACTGTAGCAGCCATTGAGAGCTTAATCCTCCAATTTTCCTTTAACATTCTCCAAACTGATTGCTATATTGCCACAACTGCTGGGAGTGAGTTCCAAAATTTAAGTGTAAAATAAATAAATAAATAAATAAACAAACAAACAAACAAACAAATAAATAAATAAATAAATAAATAAATAAATAAATCTTTGCACCTTTCTGCATATAGATTAAAGAACAGGATGTCTGATAGCAAGCAAATAAGAGAACAGCAATGCAGACTTCCGGTAGTGATGTCACTGTGAAGCTGATGGGGGAAACGGGGAACTAAACAAACAAAAAATTGTTAAATAATAAATAAATAAATAAATAAACAAACAAACAAACAAACAAATAAATAAATAAATAAATAAATAAATAAATAAATAAATAAATAAATAAATAAATAAATCTTTGCACCTTTCTGCATATAGATTAAAGAACAGGATGTCTGATAGCAAGCAAATAAGAGAACAGCAATGCAGACTTCCGGTAGTGATGTCACTGTGAAGCTGATGGGGGAAACGGGGCTCCATTATTCCCATCCAATTTCGCCTGTCTGGAGACCTTCAATGGTCAAAGTTAACCCCGGAGGGGTTGACGAAGGTAGGGAAGCCCCGAAGACTGCGTGGAGAAAGGCAATCTCTCACTAGAACTAGGGGAAACCCCTTGGAGCCGACAGGAGAGAAGACGGTTAACATGGCCGACCCAAAGCTGTGACAGTTTGGTGAGAGACAGGAAGGGAAAAATCAAAGAGCAACGTGGCTGTACTAGGTGAGAAACTTCTAACTTTCTGCAAATGAATCTATCCTGATTTAATATTTAAAATTTTGTGAAAAGTGGGAGTCAAAAAAAAAGGTGGAGCAGGATCTCTGCTTCCCGAAAATAGCGGCAACTAAGCTTTTAGAGCTACTGACAGATCCGGAAAAGAATGGGAAAAACGACCATAAAGGAATTAAGCTTGAGTTATTTGAGTATAAATATTGAGTATTTATTAATACTTATTGGACCGATTAGTACTTTTTGGACTGATGTCAGATTTGGAACGCTTAAAGAGAAACTTTTTGAGCATTTAAAAGAGAGTAAGGGCACCATCTACTGTCCAGAAGAGATTGTAAGAAGAGGAAGTGACTGTGGTTAGATTTATAAAGACCCATAAAGACTCCATAAAGACTTTTGAGATAGCCAGAGACAATTGGTGAGGACATTGAGCAGCTTGAGCTGTGGAAAAGTGAAAAAAGAAGGGTAAGTATTCTTTGTGAACTTGGAAATTGTGTTTTCATCTAGGTACTGTTCTGGAATGAAAGCTCAGTGACCTGATGGGTTTTGGGGCCTTGGTGGATTATACATTTTAATTCTTAAAAGGATTCTTAAAAGGACTTTAACAATAGCAGTGTGGACAGACCTATGTGGATTATAAATTTGATTGTTGGATGAAGAAGAATAAAGGAAGCACTTACCCTTAAGGGATCTACGAGTAATTAACAGACTTGATAGGACTATTAATACTGTAGACCAAAGATATATTTTTTGTTAAACGGTGGTGATTGGAAATCTTAGATTGTGGGTATATTTTTACAGATACAATACCAGAGAATTGAAGGAGGTACACCTGGGGGTGGGAAATAGTCTTTCTGTGTGTAGATATAACCTTTTTGTCTTTCCCCCCTTGACAAGCCCCTTGCTGAATATTAGAGATGACAAGTATATCAAATATGTCTAAGATAGGAAAGAAAACCGCATCTACGCCTTCATCATCCTCAGCAGCAGCAGCAGCAGCAGCATCAAGCCCATCCAATCAAAGATTGATAAAAAGCATGCTAGGTCTGGAGAAAACAAGTTCCCTCCAGAGTATGCGAGCGATGCTACTGTTGATCCAAGAAGCCATGACCAAAAGTCAGGAAGCTATGTCAAAAAACCACGATGAGATTAAGAATGAAATGGGGGAGATGAAGGGAGATATACGGAAGATGGATGAAAAGACAGGGAATTTTCAGCAAATGATAGTGAAGAATGAACAGAGGATACAGAAAATAGAAATAAAGACTGAGCAAACAGAAAAAAAAATGGAGGAAATGGACCAAAAGCTATCACAGGCCAACAGAGAATTAGAAGAGACAGTAATTTTTCTAGAGTTGGAAAAGGCAGCCTAATATTTGAGATTTCAGAATATCATGGAAGAGAAAGAGGAAGACCTGGATGACGTGATGACAGAACTGCTGGCTGGAGTACTACAGAAAAATAAACAAGACGTACAAAGGGAAATAGACGAAATATTTAGAATCCATGCGAATTATTCAAGAAGACATAAACTACCAAAACAGGTGCACATGAGATTTACTAAAAAGACGTTGAGAGATGAAATATATAAAAGAACTAGAGATGAGCCCTTGAAGTATAAAGGGAGAGAAATTGTGACTTTAAAACAGATCCCTAGGAGAGTTAAAGAGCAGAGGAGACAATACCAATGTCTCCTTTTGACAGCACAACTGATCAAATATAACGTGATTTTTAGATGGCTGATACCAGAAGGAATTCTGGTCACCTGGCAAGATAAAAAATTTAGGGTGGATACACTAGATAAAGCACATGAATTCTTTGAACACCATTTTACTGCAAATGAAGATCAGGAAAGCAGAGAGGAGATGAAAGTAAAAGTCAAGATGAAATACAAATAGAAGAAAAAGGTGAAAAGGAGCGGGCAGAACGAGAAGGTTCAAGAATAAAAGGACAGAGATAGATAAGAACAACTAGAAGGGTAAGACCTATATATAAATGAAAAAATGGAAGAAGAAGTAAAGTTGTTATCTATTGACATAAATGGATTGAACTCCCCCATGAAAAGGAAAAAACCTTCACAAAACTACAAAGATTAAAATTGGATATAATTTGTCTTCAAGAAGTGCATATTAAAAAACAACATGGCAACTTATTGGAATACTCCAAAATCAGGACACTATATTCGGCATTAGCACATCAAAAGAAAAGAGGGTGGCATTATATGTCAGAGAACCATTAAAAGCCAAACAAATATATGCAGATGAAGAAAGGAGAATATTAATGGTGGAGGTGCTAATAAACCAGAAACAGATTCTTTTGATTGCAATATACGCTCTGTTCTGCCCCAACGACGAACCACCAATAATACGCACACACAAACTGCCAAACACTGTTTTTTTACTAATAAGAAAGATCTCCTAATAATTTCTTAGGAGTCGTGGAACACAAAATAAAGGCAGAATAGTCTTTTTTTTCAAAGCTCCAGCTTGTTAATATGTAATCTTAACAGCTGGCCGGAGTCCAAGAGATAAAGGAGAAGCTCTTACAATATCTGGCAAAACTCCCAGAACTTGAAATGCAAGAAACAAGACCCGTACTGGAACAAGTACACGAGCAGACTGGAGTCACAAAGTTCAAGAGGGATATCAAACAGTTGTTTCCTGCAACAAGTCTCAGCGTGGTCAGGGCTTAAATAGTCTAAGGGTGTGGCCACTTAGCCTGCAGCTCTACTCTCAAGGAGACCTCCTCCTGAGTAGCCACTCTTGCCTTCTGTGTGCCTGAGCATTGAGAAGAAGAGGCTCCTCCTCTTCTTCTTCGGCCCTGCTGGCCTCCTCAGGAGGTACAGCAGGTCCTGGTTGGCTCTCGGCCTCCTCGCTCTCTGC
>QLTV01003284.1:2901842-2918231 GCA_003457575.1 Thermophis baileyi | reverse complement strand
AGATGGTGACGCATGGGCAGTGCCGGAAACTCGGCTTCTGCGCATGCGCAGAAGAAAAAAAAATTCCCCCCCCAAATTTTTTTTCAAAAAAAAAAATCCCCCCCCAAAAAAGATGGCCGCGCCCACAGCCCCGCACCGACCGAACCGGCTCCGTGACGTCACCAGCGGGTTGCTACTGGTTCGGGCGAACCGGTCTGAACTGGTAGGAACCCACCCCTGGGTGCCAGGTACACGGGCCGATGGTACCTCGCCACAACCGCCTCATCATCATCCTCGCTCTCTGACTCGGGCGCCAGATGCACGGGCCGATGGTACCTCGCCACAACCGCCTCATCGTCCTCGGGATCCATGAGCACCAGCACGGGACGCTGGCGGGCCACAACACACTCCAAACAATAAGCAGGAAGGTGTTGTGGCCCGCCAACATCCCGTGCAGTTGATCATGGATCCCGAGGATGATGAGGCAGTTGTGGCGAGGTACCGTTGGCCCATGCACCTGGCACCCGAGTCAGAGAGCAAGGAGGTTGGAGAGGACTCGGTGCCAGAGGCTGAGAGTCAACCAGGGCCTTCTGTACCTCCTGAGGAGTCCATCAGGGCCGAAGAAGAAGAGGAGGAGCCTCTTCTTCTCGATGCTCAGGCACGCAGGGCTGCTAGAAGACAAGAGTGGCTTCTCAGGAGGAGGTCTCCTCAAGAGTAGAGCTGCAGGCTAAGTGGCCACACCCTTAGACTATTTAAGCCCTGACCACGCTTAGCCTCATTGCAGGAAACAACGTTTATTATTAGTCTTGATCTTTGTGACTCCAGTCTGCTCGGTTCTTGTTCCAGTACGCGTCTTGTTTCCTGCATTCCTAGCTCTGGGAGTATTGCCAGATACAGTAAGACCTGCTCATTATCTCTTGGACTCCAGCCAGCTGTTAAGACTGTACATTAACAGCGGGGGTTTGAAAAAGACTCTTCTGCCTTTATTTTGTTTTCAACAACTCCTAAGAAGTTATTAGGAGACCTTTATTATTAGTAAACGAACAGTGTTTTGCAGTTTGTGTGTGCATATTGTTGGTGGCTTGTCGCTGGGGCAGAACAGAAGGGTTCTACAAAAAACTTCACCAAAAGATAACCGAAATGGACCACAAAAACATATGTATGATAGGGGACTTCAACACAATTTTGGACGCCAAAATAGATTATAGAAGCAGTAAAAAAGTAAAAAAAATAAGAAGGACACTTCCAAAAACTTTTTTTGAAATGACACAAGAAATAGGCCTACAGGATATATGGAGAGAGCTAAACCCAAAGACAAACCAATATATATTTTACTCGAATAGACATCAATCATGGTCGAGAATAGACATGGCGTGGATGATGTCAGAAACAAGGACAGATGTCCAAGAGGTAGATGTAGAAACGAACATATGGGCAGACCACAACCCCATAAAAGTTACATGGAAGGGACAAAGGAAGAAACCGAGATGGACACTGAATCAAACTATTTTAAAAGACAAGGAGTTCACACAAATGATGGGAAAAGAAATGGAATTTTTCTTCAAAGAAAATAGAAAAGAAGAAACATCACTGCAAACTGTTTGGGACACAGCAAAAGTATACATCTGAGGGTTAGAGATAACATATATAGCAAGAAAAAGTAAGAAAAGGAAACATCAGCAAAATACACTGCAGGAAGAGCTTAAAAAATTGGAGACAGAATTGCAGAATGATCCCCCCAAAAATAAGAGAAAAGAGAAAATTGATCTAATAAAACATAAACTGAATCTAATAGTACAAGATGAAATGGCACAAAAAATTAAAACGGTGAAACAAAACTTTTTTGAAAACGCAAATAAGCCAGGTAGATGGCTAGCGTACAAATTGAAAAAAGAGAAAGAGAAGAAAACGATATACAAACTGATAGACAAGAAGGGGATTCTCCATTACCACAATGAAGACAAAAAGAAAATAATCCAGGAATTTTTTAGGAAACTTTACAGTCAAGAAAAAATGGCAGAAGATACAATAAAACAATATTTGGAAAAGGCTGGTCTACCTAAAATACCAGACACAGTGAGAGCAATGTTAAATGAAATAATAACAACAATGGAAATAACAGAAGCAATTAAAAGACAAAAAAAACAATAAAACACCTGGACCAGATGGGCTTCTGGCAGAACTTTATAAAAATCTACAAGAGGTACTAGGACTGTCAATGCTGGAGGTCTATAATGAAGCACTATCAAAGGCCAAGCTCCCCAAACCATGAAGCATATATTACATTAATACCAAAGGAAGATACAGATCCTCAACAGGTAAAAAAACTACAGACCAATATCATTATTAAATGTAGACTATAAAATATATGCCTCTATAATTTCAGAGAGATTAAAAAGATTTTTAAACAAATTTATACATCCTGACCAGAATGGTTTTCTACCTAAAAGACAACAAAAAAATTATATGAGGATTATCTTGAACGTATTGGTATATTACGAAGCCCATTCTGAAAAACAGCTAGTGTTGATTTTCTTGGATGCGCAAAAAGCCTTTGATAATAGGAGCTGGCAGTTTATGACACTACAATTGAAAGGTATGGACTTTGGCGAAAACTTCGTAAATATGATCCAAGCAATATATTCCAAACAAATGGCGAAAGTGATAGTAAACGGAAAAATAACAGAAAATTTTAACATAAGCAAAGGCACAAGACAAAGATGTCCACTATCTCCTCTATTTTTCATACTAACCCTGGAAGTCTTGCTTAGAAAGATCAGACAAGATCCAGAAATAAAAGGTTTGGAAATAAAAAAAGAACATTACAAAGTACAAGCATTCGCAGACGACTTAGTATTTATTTTGGAGGAACATCTAGAAATGGGACAAAATTTTAACAAAAAGAATAGAAGACTTTGGTGAGGTGGCAGGATTAAAAATAAACAAGGAAAAGACTAAGATTTTGACAAAGAATCTTACAAACAAACAGAAAAATGAACTGACGGAAAAGATGGACATGCAGATAACTAAAAAAGTTAAATACTTGGGAATTTGGCTAACAGCAAGATGTACAACCATCAAAGAAGAAAACTACATTAAATTATTACAACAAATAAAGACAGACTTGGAAAAATGGAGGAACCTACAGTTGTCGTTGGTCGGAAGGATAGCCACAACAAAAATGAATATCCTACCGAAATTACTGTTTTTATTTCAAGCAACTCCGATAAAACTAGGGAAAAAGTTCTTTGAGGACTTAAACAAATTGATTCTAAAGTTCGTCTGGAAAGGCAAAAAACCAAGAATCAAACTGAAAATGCTACAAGACACCAAAAATAAGGGGGGGGGGTTGGGCTACTGGACTGGGAGCTCTATTACCAGGCCTCAGCACTCACATGCGTGAAGGAGTGGATAAATCTGAAGAACAAAAGAATATTGACGTTAGAAAGACACGACTTACAATTGGAGTGGCATGCATTTGTATGGTATGGCACTATATAAGGCACTACATCAGGAATGTTCTGCTTTCAGTATGGGAAAAAATCAAACAGAATCATTACATGAAAATACTGGTCTGGCTATCCACGATGGAAGCACTAATACATCCTAATGGTCTAGAACTGGAAAAAATCGTAAGGCACAAAGACATCCTAAACGAACAAGGGGACTTAAAATCAAAACAGGAACTAAAAAATCAAGGAATCGATCTGACCTGGTGGCCACATATTCAAATACAAACGAGACATAAGAAAGATGTGGAAATATATGGATTTTACAAGGAACCCCTAGAATTAGATCAGATATTTCTAGAGACAGATGATAAATTAGTAAAGAAAATTTATAATTACCTATTGAACTTTAAAATGGAAGAACAACATGTAAAAGAAACTATGATCTTATGGGACAAAAATTTTGGATATAATATAGAACTAGACAATTGGCAAAAACTTAGGGAAAGAAATTACAAACTAACGATGTCAACAGCATACAAAGAAAACCTTTACAAAATGTTCTACAGATGGCATTTGCCACCAGCAAGAATGGCAAAGATGTTCCAAAACATATCGCCAGAGTGCTGGAAATGTAAACAGATACCGGGGTCCTATTACCACATGTGGTGGACTTGTCCAATGGCAAAAAAATATTGGTTAAAGATAAAAAGGTGGTTAGAAGAACTGATAGCACAACAAATAGATTTAAAACCAGAATTGTTCTTACTAAGTATACTACCGGGGAAATACAACAAAATAATTATATATTTAATATTACATGTAATAACGGCAGCGAGAATTATGTATGCACAAAACTGGAAAAATGAAAGTATACCTATAGGTGAAAATGTAATAAAGAAAATACTAGACTGCACTGAAATGGACAGGGTAATGATGAAAATTAAGAATAAAGAGGAAACATAGTATTATTTAACATGGGACTTATTTTATAAATGGTTAGAAAACAGAAGCAGAAGTTAGTAAATTTATAATTAAGGATGATTAATAAAATAGAGGTAAATGTATATATAGATATATACTGTATATAAGCATAACACTATAAGCAATATTATTATTGGATTACATTTGATTACAGATTAAATTGTATAGAGCCACTAGAAGTGAAGATTATATTGTATATATTATGAGAATAATGGCTATAATTATGGTGTATAATATTATGTGTATTCAAAAGAGATTTGATACAGACAGTACACTGTCATTGCAGAAATGGAAACATGGTGTATAACAAAGGAAAATGTACAATAAAAAATAATATTAAAAAAAGAACAGCAATGCAATAAAGGAATAGAGAGTGTGTATCAAAAAGAGAGAATATTGGTAGCACTTAACTTTCTTTCTATTTTGTTAGTACAGTATATGCGGTCTTTAGCAGATTGTTGCCAATAGAATATAGCCTATGAAAACAAAACAAAAAAGCATTCTGCCCTATTGTCTCTATTTTAACCTTGCCTTTTGTATAATGGAGGACTAGTATAGCAATTCAGGCTTTCCCAGGTATGTTTGCAGGAAAGGGAATAAGATGCAACTGAAATTCCACCCTTTTTACACATCCAAAAGAACAGGCAGAATTTTGATTGCACTTTTGTAGCCACCATCTTGTCTTCTTTTTAACCACACCTTGTGGACACTCTTACATGAGCAAGATTTCATTGCCTGCCCCTGAAAAAAGAATAGGCAAAAAGTTTGTACTCATACTCTGTCTAAAAAATAAACAAACCCAAAACAGCAGAATCATCCTCCTGCAATAATCCCAATTTTCCACGCACTCATCACTTTAAAAATCTAATGAAGTTCATAAAGCTTTCATGCTTTAACTGTTTATGACATTGGAAATCAATGGGATTAAGGAATGCTCTTTGGGCACTTTGAATGCAAAACATTTTCTGACATTAAAATGAACGCGAATGCTACTGTTTTCATAAAACTCTGGCTGCTGATAGAGGCTCCCTCAACTGATCAGTGGAGATATCTTCTGGGACATCATGAGCAATAAAATTTCAGTATACTCAGCATGTTAAAAAATTAGCAATACATTGACTAACAGAAGTGCTTATACCTCTGGAGGCTGCAAAGTAAGCACTGAATAAATTCAGTCATTGACAACTTGTATATTAATTTCCTTGGCTTGAATTTGTACCTGTAGTTTCAGAAACTGCTCTGGCCTAATCAGAAGTAATTCATACCAAGTTGTTCCCAGTTCTTCTTGTTTTCAAATACAGGTAGTCCTCGACTTATGACCACAATTGAGTCCAAATTTCTGTTGCTAAGTGAAACATTTGTTAACTGAGTGTCAGGGTTCCGACTGATGCCCTAATTAAATCATGAACCTCGAACCAAGCTTCAAAAGAAATCCAGTTATTTATTAGGAGCTTCATGTCAGCAAATCCAAGTGAAGCCAACTCTGACCTCACTTAATTCACGCCTTGGCTCTGACCCTGTTTCCCCCTCCCCCCAAGGTGTGTCATCAGTCACATTCCCCAATGAAGCAATTTCATGGGTTGTAGAAGTCACTCCCTCCGGCCACTGTGGGTCCCCCTGGAGATGACCTTGACGTTGCCGCTGGAATGTGCTTTATTTTGACTGAAATGCAAGTTCCTTGATGCAGCTGCGAGGCTCAGTTTTCCCATCCCCCTGCCTATGGCAACTCAAGAGCAGGTCAGGAATGCTTCGCGAGTTGACATTGAGTTTGCCACATTTTACAACCTGTCTTGCCACAGTTCTTAAGTGAATTACTGTAGTTATTAAATTAGTCAAACTGTTGTTAAGTGAATCTGGCTTCCCTATTGACTTTGCTTGTCAAAAGGTCATAAAAGGGGATAACATGACCCGGGACACTACAACCGTCATAAATATGAGTCAGTTGCCAAGCATCCAAGTTTTGATCACATGACTATAGAGATGCTACAACGATTGTAAATGTGAAAAACTGGTCGTAAGTCACTTTTTTCAGTGTCGTTGTAGCTTTGAACATTCATTAAATGAATTGTTGTAAATTGAGGACTACCTGTAATTTTATTGAAGATTATAATTACAATAGCAAAAATCAATACAAATCAAAAGAAAGAAAAATAGAAAGATTGAATAAAAAGTGCAAAGGGAAAAATTAGAATACCATGAAGAATAAAAAACAAAAAAGAAGCATATAGTAAAGAAAAAAAGAAATATATACAGAAGTGATTTCCAATCTTCATGACAAATATAAACAATTTTAATAACTTTTCATGTCCTCTTATTTACAACAATTACTTCTTTTTCCCACACCCCATCCTTTTTCTTCCCATATCCCATTCATGAAAGGATCCAGAAGTGCATCCATGAATTCAATTAGCAGTCAGAAGACAGAATAAAAACTTCTTAATTTCACAACACATAGAAAGACTTAACCATAGTTTCAACTGGAAAACTGGGAGCATCCTAGACCAAGTATAATCTAAAAAAACCTGGAATTCCTAGAAGCTTGGCAGTCAGGCAAATAAGCCATCAATAGATATATAGAAATAAGCCACATTCACACAAATGAGACAATAAAAGGCTAAGAAGGAAACAAAAAGATGAGAACACATTGTCTGCAGTACCTAAGATTCAGATAAGCAGGGATTAACACCAAGGAAACAATAAAGCAGAAAACAATACCCTAATCAAGCAATTACCAAGGAGAAAACCCCACCCCTACATACAACGCAAGCTACTTATAAACAGGAGAAAACCCCACACTCACTAGCATTCATTATATTACCTGCATGCAGTACCTCATACCTCTTGCAGAAACATCTGCAAGCAAACAACTGTGCTCAGAGAGCACCAAGAACTCCATAGTTAAGTGAAGCACATCAGAATTCAGCTGAATCTAGTACATGGTATATTTCTGTGCTGTTAGATTCAACAGCATCTCTTAAAAAATAAACTGGGAATTTACAAAATTAGAAAACAATTCAAGAGAACAAAGATTAAAACCAATAGAATAATAGAATAATGTGGTCAAATTTCCCCCCATATCTCAACTCTCCATCTTTCTGTCCTAATCACAGAAATGGTTTAGCGTAATCTTGTGTTTGGGCACAAAATTGAAAAAAAACAGCAACATGTGTGGTACCAATAAAGGAGAATATTCAATAGCACTGATTTTGTTGTCTAGTTTGGGTAATGAAATGTCTGCAAGAAAACAACCAAGCTCAGAGGGCACCAAGGACCCCTCAATAACAACAGCAGGTTTCTGTGCAATTACTACTCTATAGCAGGGGTCTCCAACCTTAGCAACTTTAAGACTTGTGGACTTCAACTCCCAGAAAGCTTTGCTGGCTGAGGAACTCTGGGAGTTGAAGTCCACAAGTCTTAAAGTTGCCAAGGTTGGAGACCCCTGCATAGCATACTGGAACATCAACAGGAGAAAGAAGCTTCTCAGGAGCAACTCGTATCAGAGAGATGACAGGGAGGAAAAAGGCAAATTTAAAAAGTCTTTGAAGAATGGTGACAAGTGTTTTATTATTATGAAAGCTAATTGATTAGGAAATCACATGTACCTTTATGTATTAGCTATTCAGACTTAGTTCAAAACACAGAAGCCTGGATTTCATCATCTGTCAGCTCCTTCATCTGAAATAAGTTCTGAAACATTTTTTAATTGATCTGTTTTACAAGAGTTTTAAGCCACTCCGATTCCAATTGACTCTGATCGGAGTACATTTCCCATCTTTGTAACTCAGATCAAAACAATCAAATAGGATAAATAAGATAAGTAACATTCAATAGAAAAAAACAGGATTCGGAACAGTGCCCTCCATACCCAACCCTCACAGGCAATCCAGAAGGATGCTATGACTGATTAGAAATCAAGCAACAGCAAACTCCCCTTATTTCAGTTTCATCATCCACAAAACTTATTTAAGGTCATCTCTGTGTTACACCTAGCCATGAATCCTGATTAAAAAGTGTTAAGATACTTCATTTCTTCTAGAGCCCTCTAAAACAGCCCCTCCACTTTCTGAACAAACTTCTCCCAAAAGTTGATCATAGATCAGAAATTGGTTGATCATTGTCCAGAGCATCCAGGTTGAGCTATGGTTTCTTAAGAAGTAGGTCAATCATCAGCTCCTTCATGGAGGATACCAACATCAAGGAGGCATTTAGCACCAACCTGTCCCAGCCAGCCATCATCTCCAGAAGGGCAAGAGTCCAGTCTACAAGTTGCAGAGCTGATGATGGAAAGCAATACAATAGCTCAATCATCATCACCATCTTTTAACAACCCCATAATCCCTCGCGGGGTGGAGTCTGGGCAACTGAATGGAGCTAGCAGAGTGTTTAATGGCCGGATGCCCTTCCTGTCGCCAATGTGGAGTTTTGTTCAGCAAATATATTCTCATTGTGCCCAGAGAGAGAAATGTTTGCCTCTACCTAGGATTGAACTCACAGCCTCCTGATTGTGAGGCGAGAGCTCCACCTCTAGGCCACCGCACCACTCCAATACAATAGCTCAATATAGGTATACAAACCTATAGTATAGGTATTCTTTTATAGTAAGCTGAATAATGTAAAATATCAGTTTACTGCAAATTCTGTTTGAACCTTTTGTCTTAAAATCTCAAGACCTCTTGTAGAAGTCCACCTACTATTTTCATTCCTTAGGATTAAAAATTCCCAGGGTCATAATAAAATACAAAAATCTCAATCTAAAGGAGCCTCCATTTTGCAGAATCTGGATGCAAAGCATCATATTTCTGTCAAGATATCCCCTTGAAATAGCCCATTAGTTTAAAGTAATCAGGATCTGCCAGTTAAATATATATTAACTTCACATTAATTTTTACATCATGCCAGTTACGTCAATTTATGAATGACAATTTATATTATTTGCATAATGTAATTTGCTATTTAATGGACATTCAGAATTGTCACCCCTCTATTATTGGTCCATTAAATCAACATTTCAGTGTATAGAAGTAAACACAAGGATTATCTTTAGCCATTATGAAAGTTAATGGTTTCTGTGTGTTGTGTAAAATCAGAACTAGAAAAATAGTGGTCACATTGGGGATATGGTGAAAGATATTTTGGAAAATATTTGCTAGCTGAATTGAAATGAAAACATATATAAATATAGCCTGATGCAATAACCTTGATATTCATGGCAATATTAAAAGAAAAAAAGACATTAAGGTGTTTATACTTGGGCTTTTATCTCAAGGCTCTGTTTGAACTGCATTCCCTTTGTTCTCAACACTTGTGTTTTTCACATTCTTTGTGGCCCTCTGGGTGAATCTTGCATGAAATTATATTTGACATTTGCTTGCAAGTTACACCTCAGAAAGGAATGTTTTAAATTATGCAGCAGCTCAGGTGGCTTGAACTATCTGTGTACTGTACATTTTTTTTTCACACTGCAGATGACTCTTGAAATAGGTTTGGGGAATGAGAATAAAATGTCTCCTCTCTTCAGGTTTACAAACATCTTTTCAACAGAGTAGTTTGGTGTTTATCACAACCATCTGTGAACGCATTGCCACATTGGTTAAAGTTCACAAACTGAACACCCAAGTAGGACTCCTCTAGCAACTACTTCCATATTTCCAAGGAGTTGTTGGAGGATGGGGAGAAGCATTGTAAGAGGGCGCCCCCCCCTCCCTTCTAGGACATGCAGTAAGGAAAATATAACTGCTCATTCTGAACAGGTAATAAGAGTTTTACTTTATAACATGCATTAAAACAAACCCAACGCCACAGAGACACTTTCATACAGGTATAATAATAAACATAAACTACGGTATTGAATGCAGTGGAATTAAAGTGCCTGGATCCTGAAAAGTCATTGCTAGCCATTTGTACACAGCAATATGTACAATGTCTTTAAAGCACAATGGTTATTTAAACAAATTAACTTTTCTCAGATCTTGCAAAACGCCCATGGCAAATGTCTCTGCAGAAGTCCCCTATAATCATTTCTCCCACTCTCTGTCGGATTGATTGAGCGATCTCTCCTCCTGAACTGGATCTCCTCCATCCTGGCCCATCTGAATCTAATTCACTTCTCTCAGTTGTTCACAACTCAATCTTCCCACTAATGGAGCTACTGGACATTTTCCTTGCTTGTAAAACTTGTCCGCTTCTATCTCCCCTCCTTGACTGAGTTGCCAAGTGATATTCCTGAATATGGGGGACTCCCAAACTGCCCTCTTCCTTTATTAGCTGTGAGGGTCAGAATCCCAGCAAGGCAAAATACTGTAGAAAGAAATGCCTCATGCGTTCTTCCCTTTATCTCTTAATTATTCATCAGTTGGTATTTTTTTTTCACCAGTCATTCAACGAAGCTTTAGCTCTTACTGCCTTTATTTCCCCTCCAAGCCTAAATAAATCCTTGTCTCCCAACACCCCCCCCCAAACTTTACCTAGTCATGCTAACCTTCTTTTTCTAGCCTTTCTTTCCCCTCCCTTCATGAGCATCTCTGTGCATTTGTCTGTGCACCCCTACTGGTTTACATTACATGTTTCTAACTCTTTGATTTCATTACTTGCCAGTCTGCTTTTGGGGGAATTCCTTTTTCCCTAATTGTGATGTTCTACATGCTGGCTAGGGAATTCTGGGAGTTGACGTTCATGCATCTTACATTTGCCCAGTTTTACTGTACTGACTTCAAGCTGTCTTACCAATTCCTTCTGCTTACCATAACATCTCTAAGGATGCTATTCCTCTGCTTCAGTCTTTGCGCACTTACAGCCTGGGCTATCAAATGTTAGCATCCACTTATCTTCCTTGTTTCTGGCAAACTCCTGCTAGTTTGCCCCAAACATTAATGTTTGTACTTATTTCTTAACGCTACTGTGATTTTCCAGACTTCATATATGCAATTGTAGCATTTTGTATAGCACATTTTGCATACACCCTCCAAATGGTCACAAGTGCTGACAGAAAGAAAGAAAGAAAGAAAGAAAGAAAGAAAGAAAGACTAATGATAGGAAATGTCTATAGAGATTCGCAGGTCATGGTTGTCCCAAAGGTGCTTTTTCAAGAGGCAACTGGACTTTCTGTTTTGTTTTTTTTTAAGACGTTTCACTTCTTGTCCAAGAAGCTTCTTCGGAGCTGTTGCCTCTTGAAAAAGCACCTTTGGGATAATGATAGGAAACATCACTCACTCAGATTCAAGGAACTAGTCATGGTCAATGAGGACATTATTATTTTTATTCCATTTACTTGTTTGGGATTTTTTTCCTACATACAGTCATGAGAAGGATATAACTCTGTAGTGGAGTTCTTGTTTGACATGGGAAAAGACCATGATTTCATCTAAAACACCTCCATATATTACTGGGAAACTGTTCAGCTACACTTCCAGAGTTCTCCTCCACACCAGATGCACTGGGCTCACATACTGCCAATGACAAAATTGTTCACTATAGAAAAGTGGGTCCATGGGGCATGAGGCCAACCTCTCTGTATCACTGTGGCATCCAGCAGAGTGCTGTGAACTGAGTCATTTTTACATTTGATTGAAAAGCAGTTCTGTTTGGGATATTAAGAGTCACAGTTGACTGGAACCGCATATCTGTGCAGCAATAGATATGGATATCCATATGGATATATGAATCTGTGTATGCTTTTGAGTGCCTGTGATGATATTGGCATGCAAGTGTGGCTTTACTTCTGGCATCTTTTGTGATGTGCAAAATCAGTATGAATGCTCATTTCCTGTATAGGCAAAGATAAGCTTGTTTCCAATGTAACTACCATTGAATGTACTTAGGACATGATTCACTAATAGCTGGATATGGCAACATGCATGTAATACAGGATATGTTTGGTCCAGGGGTGGGTTCTAACTGACCTCACTGCCGGTTCGCTTCCTCCCGCGCCTCGTGGCCGTGCCTCGTGGGGAGAAAAAAGCTGAAAACAAGATGGCAATGCATGTGCAGTGCCGGAAACTTGGCTTCTGTGCATGCGCAGAAGAAAAAAAACCTGGAATTTTTTTTTTAAAAAAAAAGATGGTGGTGCCCACGGACCGGCACCGACAGAACCAGTTCCGTGATGTCACTGTGACATCAGCAGCGGGTTGCTACTGGTTCGGGCGAACCGGTCCAAACCGGTAGGAACCCACCTCTGGTTTGGTCCTCTATTCTCCAGGGAAGATTGAACTGCATATCCATATTATTAATTCATGTCCATCCTCCCCCAGCTAATGATGCATAGTTTGTAATTTATCCATGAGTTATTTGGGTTCTATAAAGATTTTTGATGACTGTCTAAAAGGAAAGCACCTGCAAATCTGTGCATATTTCATGGCTGGCTGATAGTAGAAAGAGGTGTGTGATGCTTGTCAAATGTGACATTATTTCCATTATTTTGATGTGCCACTGTATCAAACACGGCTCGCTGTATGAAACTCTAATCTGCACAATGCTGAACATTTTACCTGGTGTAAAATCTAACCATCTTTGCCACAAAGGTATTACATGCTCAGCCAGAAATCACTGTAGATTAATTTTTTAAAAAAACTGTTATCCAAGAATGTACAAAGCTGTATTTCTCAAGGATTTTTATCTATAATTCTTCTATATTTTTAGTAACCACAGTTTCCTGTGGTTCCTCTTATTTCTCATCATCACCATGTTCACATTCTTCATATTTATTGGCTAATAGGGTTTATTTTAGTTTACTTGCCAGTATAATTCAGAAACCTCTTTGGATAGTTTGTTTTATTCTATTTTCCCTGGGGTGGGCATTGTATTATGGTGTGTGTGTGTGTGTGTGTGTGTGTGTGTGTGTGTTTGTTTGTGTGTGTGTGTGTGTGATTCTTCCTCTCCATCAAGGATGATTTCGCTCTGTTTCTTGCATAAAGACCTGGATGGTGTAGATGCTGCAATAAACTTTAATACAGCAACCATTTAAAGGCCAATTACAGACTGTGTAGTATGGAACTGTGTCAACATTTCAAATATATAGGGAATGCTATTTATCTCTCCCCCAGATACTGCCTCACAATATCACACTGTACTTCCTCTATTGTTTGATAATATAGTGTGGTACGATCTCCAGGAACAGCAAGTTGGGCTTTACTTAAGATCAGAGAGAAAAGTTAGAATTCAGATAATCTCTTGCTTGCTTAAAATTACATTTAGTTTGGGTCTGATTTCTTGGAAGGGGGTCGAGGAATTTGTTAACCTCCAGATGTTAGGGAAACAGTGGCCATAATGCTATTGAGCATACATGTATTTATAAAAATATTTACAGTATATACCTTCTCCTTGAGAGACTCTAGATAACTCATGGGAAAACATTAAAACATATGCAGAAGTGAAACATTTAAAAATCATATCCAAATGAGAACTAAGCAGTGGTGTCCATAAGAGCTGCATTTGATTATAAAAGGAGTAACACCTCAAAATAAGGATACTGGTGAAACAAAGACTGGAAGGATAAATTACTGTAAAAGTGCCAAAACGCTTCCTAGCACTTTTTGCTTATTTAAAACCACTGTCATGGAAGCTCAGCTGTAATATATTTCACAATGCCAAAAAGGTCCAAGTCTAGAAAAAGCCCAGTATGATTTTCTGATAGTACCCATAAGCTTCAAGACCTGGAAAGGAGATGCAAACAAGAGCAGCAAATCTGGCAAAAAATAAGGTGACAGTAAGGAATGTCTATGGAGATTCTCAGTCATCCAGGTCATGGTTGTCCCAAAGGTGCTGTTTTCAACAGGCAACTGGTCTTTGTTTTTTCCTTGAAGATGTTTTGCTTCTCATCCAAGAAGTTTCTTCAGTTGCCTTTTGAAAAAGCACCTCTGTGACAATAACAAAACAAAACATAATTTCAGGAACCTACGGTGGGGGGGGGAAATAAGGAAAACAATAATAAGTTTTAAAACATATTAGAAAAATAGAAAAAGAACCAAGGTAACAATTGGCCCAATAGATAACAAAGCTATGAAAGGAGGATATGGAAACTGTTATAGGACAGATACTTGAGCAATCACTGACTTTCTTAAAGAGGCTATTAGAACAATTAGCACTTAGTATTTACACTTACATACTGTCCCATAGTGCTTTGCAGCATTCTCTGGGCAGTTTACAATATCAGTGTATTCCCCCAATAATCTGGGTCCACATTTTACCAACCTTGGAAAGATGGAAGGCTGAGTCAACCTTGAGCCGGTGAGAATCGAACTGCTGGCACTCTGCAGAATTAGCCTGCAATACTGCAATCCTAACCACTGCACCACCATGGCCCTTAATTAAAACCAACTGAGGTAACAAGAGGAGGACTTCATGAGAGATTAGTCCATAACAATAACTAGGTGCAGATAGCTGAAGAGGTTTAAGCATCCAGGGGTAAAGTTGCTGACTTCCTAGCAAAAATATGTAGCTCATTCCTCAAACAGAGCTCAGTTAAGGAGAGGACTGGAGGATAACCAATATCATGCAAATGGACTCTGTGGGGTTGGGAAATGATAGGTCAATCATCTTGATGTCTGATCCATGAAAATCAAAGGAAAAAAATAACTAGGCATACAAAGAAACAAGCCTTGATGAAGAAAGATCAGAATGGTTTCCTCAAAAGAAATCATCATAACCAACTTCTTAGAGGGTTTTTTTTAAGTATCAGCAGGCACAGAGATCAAGGTGAACTCTCAATGCTGTAGGGTTAAGTTTTCAAAAAGCCTTTGAATAAAGTTCCTCTACAAAGGTGGATACGTAAACTTAGAGACCATAGGATAAAATAGTCTGTCCTTTTATGAATTTCTAACACATTAAAAAAAATGCAGAAAGCAAAGAGGAGGAATAAATGGGCAACATATTCAGTGGAGAAAAATAAGAAGCACAATCCCTCAAGAATCTAATTTGAAACCAGTACTTTTTAAAGTTGTTCTAAACTGTCTTGATTTAGTGGTAAGCAGTGAGCTTGCCAAGTTGATGGATGATGCCAAACTATTCAGAGTAATTAAAAAAAAGCAAAAGTAATAATATACCACTCTAAAGGATGTCTTTAAACTTGGTGAATGGTCAACCAAATGGAAAAATGGGCTTCAATTTAAGTTAGTGTAAAAGCTATGGTACATCTGCAACTAGAATACCATTTTCAGTTTCTTTTGTTACATTTGAAAAAAGAAAAAAAGCTGAAAAATATGCAGCAGAAAACAAGCAAACTAATGAAGCCTCACATTTCTAATGAGAAAAGGCTAGACTTTTTGGAATTCTTTAGTTTGAAAGTAGGATAGGAGATCAAATCAAGAAAATGCATAATATGGAAAAATGGAAGGGATATTTTTTTTTCTGTGTTTTGGAACACTAGGACCAAGTGTCAATCAATTCAGATGATTGAAAAAAAAATAGTTCAAATAGACAAAAGAAGTCTTTATCTCCATAGTGTATAATTAACCTATGAAGTTCATTACTGTAAAAAAAGATATGATGATGGCCACAACTTAGATTATTTTAAAATGGAATTGGATAAATTCATGGATAAATTCATGGAGCACAGATCTATCAAGAATTTTAGTATTAGCCTTGAGATTGTCCCAAAGGTGCTTTTTCAAAAGGCAATTGGACTTTCTTGGAGGATTTTAGCACTCTGAAGGTTGGTCCTTAGCTCTTGCGAGTCATTGAGGCTACTTGGGGATTCATCTGTACTCCCAGGGTCATCTGAATTAGAGTGCAAATGGGTGTGGAATCTATTTGGGACTGCTGAAAGGACTCTGTTGTGAACAGGAGTTCAGAGTGCTTCAGAGCGCTAACAACCAGAGGACTGAAAAGAATATACAGTAAATCCTTCCATTCCCCCTCACCATTCAGTCAGAACTGAAGAAGCTTCTTGGATCAGAAGAGAAACATTTTCAAGGGGGAAAAATAAAAAAAAACATTCAGGTGCTTTTTGAAAAGCACCTTTGATATAACCATGACATGAAAGATT
>QLTV01003284.1:2878613-2901740 GCA_003457575.1 Thermophis baileyi | reverse complement strand
CAGTTGCCTTTTGAAAAGCACCTTTGGGACAACCATGACCTGGATGATTGAGAATCTCCATAGATATTTAGTCTTGAGATTCAATATTATCTGCAAATACCGGTAGCAATTGTAAGAGACCACTGGCAAGAGAGATATATGTCTCTTGCTTGTGAAAAACTAAAACTAAGAAACTAAACTAAAACTAAGTAAACTGAAATTCCTATCTTTCAAAGTCCTGAATTTCACCTTTGAGAAAAATAAGTTAAAAACTGCTAAATAAATCTAAGAATACAAATTATTCAGAATTCCTATGTATAAATATAGTATGTATGCTCATACTATATGTATGTGTATGTATATATACACACACACTTACATACATACACGTATATAACAGAATATAACAGAATAATAGAATTGGAAGGGACTTTGAAGGTCTTCTGGTCCAACTCCTGCTCAAGCAGAAGACCCTATATCATTCTGGACAAATGGCTGTCCTGTCTCTTCTCTAAAATCTCCAGTGATGGACACCCACAACTTCCAGAGGCAAGCCATTCCACTGATTAATTGTTCTCACTGCAGGAAATTTCACTTTAGTTCTAGGTTGGATTTAGTTCATAAGTTTGTATCTATTATTTCTCCTGCCCTCAGGTGCTTTGGAGAATCTGTTGCCCCCTCCTCTTCTCTATGACAGCCCCTCAAATATTGGAACACTACTATCATGTTACCCCTAGTCCTTCTCTTCTTTAGACTAAATGCACTCAGTTCCTGCAACCATTCACCATACAGTTTCGCCTTCAGACTCCTAATCATTTTTTCTTCTTTTCTGCTTCTTTCTAGACTGTCAACATCTTTTTTGTTTCGGGGTGGCAAAAATTCCATCTGTTTCTTCTATTTGGTCTGTAGCATATACCTTTTTCCTTTTATGTTAACCCAAAATGCATTTTAAAAGGTTTTCATCCTAGTTTTTTGCATTTGTATAGAAGTGAAGCTATTTCTTATATATAATGCAACTCCACCTCTTTTATTACTTTGTTTCTTTTTAACAATTTAAATCCCTCTAGCTGTCCATTTCAGTCATGCATTTCACCTCACCATGTTTTGGGAATGGTGACAATGACATATTTGCCCTCATATACTAGGACTTCAAGTTGACCCTGTTCTTCATACAATAATTTTGTTTATTAATTTATGAGTGAAAAATGTATGAGCCTTCAAACCAGTGTTGACTCCTGGCAACTGCTTGGAGTAGACCCTTCAGTTATCTTGACAAGGTTTTTTCAGAAGTGGTGTGCTCTGGGTCTAGGACAATTCAACACAGCCAAATTGGCATGGCCAACTCACCATAGCCAACTTGCTGTGGGACAATTCATTGCAGGACAAGAGTTACACAAATATCAAAGAAATGGGGAATAGAATCATTAAAAAAGGATGTAAAAGGAGGGACAAAATGAAATCTGAATGACAGAAATTACAATAATTTTTTTTTAATTTTTAAATATTTAAATAGAATTTTTGAATTGTCCCACAGCGAGTTTCCCCATGGTGAGTTGGCCATGAGTGGGCTGTTCCTAGTTGGCCACAGTGAGTTGTCCCGTTCCGGTCTGCTCTTGCCTCCTTCCTAGGAGAGAGAAAGTGATTGGTCACCCAGAGGGCATTTGTTAAATGCTTCCTGTAGTCAATGAAGCAAAGGTAAATCTTAGTTCTAACCTTGATCGCCTGACCTTTTCTGAAACCTGACTATAGATTTACTTCTTCTGCCATGCATGCAGGTGCACATGACTTTGTACAACCCTACATGAGGAGTGTATGAGGAATGAGTCCAATGCTTCAGTACATTATGCATTCTCCAATATCTAGGCCACACAGTCTTGCTCCAAGTATGCTAAAGCCATTAGCACTTTAACTGCCTTTTCCCTACAGATTTAAGCAGTTCATATTTAATCTGAGCTTCCTTATTTCCTTTCCTATTTCAGAATTAGTCTATTGCCTATCACAACTCACATTCCAATGGAGTAAGTTCTTAAATATACTCCCTCTTTGCAAAGGTTTCTGTCATTCTATAAATCATCTCTGAAAGGTTTTGGTATGGTTTTTCCACCTTCCTTTAATCTCATTTGCCTCCATTAGATCTCTTTTATGATTATAGTTGAGTAGTCCTACTTTAGCTACTTGTTTTCTTGTGATTCCTGTTATCTTTTTAGAAAGGTCTCTCATTTTCTTTTTCTTGTTAAATTCCTCCATTTGTTGACATTCTTGACTGAGATATTTTTTTCTTATCCTTTCTTGCTTGACATTGAAAGTCTGCATTCAGTTTCTGTTCTTTTGTTGCCCAAAGCTTTTATCTTCTGTCTCTTCCTGACTTAACTATTATGGTAGCTTGTTCCAATAGGCATCTTTTAGATCTTTTCTTCTTTGAAATATTAAGAGTCTTTTTTCTACTTCTGTTTTTTTTTTCAATATCTCTTATTTTTTTTACCATAGCATCTCAGATGGACTTTCTCATAAGTTAAATGTACTAAAGATTTTGTATTTTGCTAGTATCACCTGTTATCTTTACTTTTGTAAGTTTAATCATCCCCACAACTTACTGGCTGCAGCACAAAAATACTTTATTAACTGGGTTTGTGAGAGAAGTTCACACAATGCCTTCCCCATCTCATCTCTAGCCCACTGCTAAAGCAGTCTAAAGCATCTTTAGTTTTTCCAATATAGAAAGGGTGTTTTCCTTCTTCTTTTGACATACAGTTTGCTATTCAAACCATCTGCAGAAGCTTGGTGATGGCTGGGGAGATTGGCTAGGAACCCAGACACTTTTGGTTATGCTCCATTCTTCCAGCTGGTTGACTTTGGGCCAGTCACTCTCTCTCAGCCCAACCCAACGAACAGGGTTGTTGTGAGGGAAATACGAGAAGAAAGGAGTATTAGGCATGTTCGTCCCCTTGAGTTATTTGTAAAATAATAAAGATTTATTCATTTTTCATTCATTTTTTTCATTATAACCTTTGTTACTATTATTTTGTACTGTGCTTTGTCATTTTATACTACCATTTTATGTTTTAACTCTGTATTGTACAAAGAGAATTAGTCACCTAGAGTCCTACAGGATTGGAGCATATGAAGCCCAGTAAATGTAAATGGGTCCCACACCTGCTGCAGGAATGCTTTCCCCCATCCTATATAGGGCCATTTGGGCCTTGACTGAACAAAGACTGGATTTCTTCCTTGCACAGCTTATTTCTTTGCTAATGTGGCAAACTTGGTGCTGAGTTGGGAGAGGATTGAAATAACTGACTAGCCTTGAGTTGCCTATGGTGAGGAAGAGACTGAAGGGAGATCTTCTCTAATACTTCATAGTGTTTATCTAGGAATTTTGTACTAAGTGCTTTAGTCTGGCAAGATTCCTGTCTACCGGCAAGCAACAATAAACATGCCACTCTGAACAGATCTGATCCTGATGGGCTCAAGGTTGACTCAGCCTTCCATCCTTCCAAGGTCTGTAAAATGAGGACCCAGATTGTGTAGGGCAATATGATGACCTTGTAAACCACTCAGAGACTGCTGTAAAAGCACTATGGAGTGGTATATAAGTCTAAGTGCTATTGCTATCAGCTCTTTGTGTCACTTCTTTTTCCTTGTGCCTGACAGTTAGTGGGGGTTGGGTTGATGGTGGGAATCAATATTTCCATGTCAAAACAAGATAAAACTTGATTTAAATTCTAAAAATGGGAAAGTTCAGTTAAAAATAGCAATAGCACTTAGACTTATATACCTCTTTAAAGCACTATGAAGCGGTATATAAGTCTAAGTGCTATTGCTATTGCTATTGCTTTACAGCCCTCTCTAAGCGGTTCACAGAGTCAGCATATTGCCCCCAACAATCTGGGTCCTCATTTTACCCACCTCGGAAGGATGGAAGGCTGAGTCAACCTTGAGCCGGTGAGATTTGAACCGCCGAACTGCAGCTAGCAGTCAGCTGAAGTAGCCTGCAGTACCGCACTCTAACCACTGCGCCACCTCGGCTCTATATGTTTGAGAGTAAGATCCATTCCTGGACAACAATTTGAACCATAAATAGGACCATATTCCATATTCCTGACTTGAAAAGATGACAGGACCAAAGGAAAATAAAAGCATTCCTGAATAAATGAGGTACAAGAATTCAGCTTTAAAGAGCCTGCTAAAATGGAGTAGTGTTTTCATCTTTTTTTTTTTCAATAACCTTTAAGGATTTTCAGGATTCTTATCAACATCATCAACAACAACAATAGCTGTCTTTTTTTTAAAAAAGCAATTTAAATTCTATATAGGTTACAGTCCAGTGAATATTTATTTAAATACCACTGAAATACAGGCTGCAGCTAATATTTGTAACTCCAGAATTATATCCCAAAGGTGCTTTTTCAAAAGGCAACTGGACTTTCTTTGATTTTGCTTGAAGATATTTCACTTCTCATCCAAGAAGCTTCTTCAGTTCTGACTAAGAACTTCGTATGTATACAATTCTGAAGTATCAGTTGAAGGGGATAGCAATCCTGCTTATGCCCTCTGGTGTTGAGCCCCCAAAGTCACCCCAATACATGTGTATTGAAACAGAAGCCTGGGCATCATTCAACACCATTCTCCAATAGTTCCATTGTGGGCACAAGGAGGAAAAAGTGATAATATGCTATAAAAAATCTGTCCCTTTGTTCTTAATGTGCGACATTGCAGACAAACACATTAAAGGCAAAAGAGCTTCATTGGTGACATCACCAAGCACATCTGCTGCACATGCCCTTGATTTTCTCCTCACCTGTATATATTTTATCTTTGTTTGACTTTATTCACCTAAATAGAAATTATATGTGATTAGGCAGAACTGTCTGCACCTTTAAGATGATTCCAAAACTTGTAAAACTTTCTTTTAGATGAAATACTTGAAGGAAATAAGAGAGATAGCATTGTATAAGTGTGAGGAAAAGCAAATGAAATAATGGATCCTTTTATTGCTGATGCTGATATATGTGACAGAATTATCAAGTTTTAGGAACTTCATTTAAGGCAGGATGTAGTTTGATTTTTACAATAGCACAGAGACTTTGATGTGCTATCACTGCCCTCTACTGTTAAAATGATACGAAGCCAGCTGTTTAAAAATAGCTTGTGCTGGTGAAAATGATAAGAATCATCCCATTGCTTCTTCATGATATACCAAACCAGCTTCCCAGCTTGTTTTCAGATACGATGAATAGAAAGACACTAGTAGATATTCTTGTTTTTTAGAATATGTACTGCAGAATATGTACTGAGTTGGGCTGTTTGTCTAGCTCATTGTTCTATTAACAGTTTAAAAAGTAAAAAACTAAAAGTATGAAAGTTACTTTGGTCTAGTGGTTAAGGCACTAGGCTAGAAAGTGAGAGATCATGAATTCTAGTCCTGCCTTAGTCATGAAAGCCAACTGGGTGATCTTGGGCCAGTCACTCTCTCTCAGCCCAGCCCATATCACAAGGTTGTTGTTGTGAGGGAAATAGGAGGAGGAAGGAGTATTGTGTGTGTTTGCCACATTGAGTTATTTGTAAAAATAATAAAGAGGATGGATGGATGGATGGATGGATGGATGGATGGATGGATGGATGGATGATAGATAGATAGATAGATGATAGATAGATAGATAGATAGATAGATAGATAGATAGATAGATAGATAGATAGATAGATAGATAGATAGATAGATAGATAGATAGATAGATAGATAGATGATAGTTGTCTTTTCCCTAGTTACCTATTGTTCTTCTAAAGTCAGAAGGCAAGGTGTGAATTTGATGCTACTCACTGGAGGCTAAACAGCTTTTCCAAAATCCTTGTAGAATTTTTAAAAGCCAATTGGATTCCATGATGCAAAGATGGATCCTGATGTACAGTATCTCAGGAAATTTAAAACAAATGTTGCAGGAACACCTAAAATGCTATTCTTTGCTTAATACTATAATAATATAATGAATATTCTCAAAACCAAAGAGAATTGGAAAAAGAAGGATCCTGAGTTCCCAGCATTTAACAGGTCACTACATTAAAATAGCAATAGCACCTAGACTTATATACAACTCCACAGTGCTTTACAGCACTGTCTGGGCAGTTTTCAATGTCAGCATATTGCCCCCAACAATCTGGGTCCTCATTTTACCAACCTCAGAAGGATGGAAGGCTGAGTCACTCTTGGGCTGGTTATGATCAAACTCCAGGCTGTGGGCAAAGTTAGCCTGCAATACTGTACTCTAACTACTGTACCACCCAGGCTCAGTTATACAAGGCATAATACATATTAACATAGAGAAGAACCATAATTTTGTGAGAAAGCTCTGTTTTCTTTGCAAAAGGCCCTGGATTCAGTCATAGGCATTTTCAAGGAACTAGGGGAAAACTATTCCAGTCTCATACTTTGGAAATCTACCATCAGTCTGTGAAGATAATATTGAGTTTGTTGTCCAATGGTTTAGCTTAGGATTGGTTGCTTTCTATGCCAGCTATTCCTAATGGGAGTTATGCTTCGATACCAGCACAGCTTCAATGTCAGATTCCCATTCCACTCATTGCAAGTTGAGATAAATTTATGCCAATGGTTGGAATTGATGTGATGGCACTTCCTTATTCCTCTTTCAGTATCCATGGTACTTCTTAAATTTTCTTATTTCCTGCCTCCTTCTCATTCTGCATTTTATGCTTTTTATCAACCAGGTAGTCTGACTGGCCAATACTTAAATCAGCTTCTGATAAAACAGGAAGTAAAAGAACATGTAAAACTGAGAGTAGGGTTTGGGCTTTCTCTGTCAATTTTTCCACTGACTGATGTAAGGCAAGAACTGGAAACTGGGAGCTGCTTTTAATAGAGAAACGAGACTGCTAATTTTAGTGAGGAGATAACACAGTAAATTTCTTATATTTCAGGACCATTTAAGGGCACAATTGTCAAACTTTTGAGAAAGCGAGAACTGTGTCTTGTATAACAGTCTCATTATTCCTCAATTTTTCACCCAAGAATGTAACTAGATATAATGTCATATATTCCACTCATGTTGCAATGCTGGCTTTTTTTCCTTGTTTTTTTTTTCTGTGCCTTTTTATCAATTAAATACCAGCAGAGACATGATTAATGAAAACACCTCATCAAAATAATCGTCATAAAAGGCATTGGAAAAGACAAACCAGACTCAAATGCCTATCACTACAAGCAAAATCCACATTTTCCAGCATTGTTTAGTACTAAGGAATTAGTTCCATTCTGCTGCCTGATTGTTTCACTTTAGAAAGTCAGTTCTTGTGTCATTAGCTTTTGTGAGGCATCAGTTTTAACAAGCTTTAGCTATATCAAAATTATTATGTGATTTTCCCACCACTGTGTGCAGAAAGAAAACTTCTCTTTGTGCAGTTCTGCTGTGTTATCAATAATTAGAAGCCATCGCTTCATTTGAGAGTATATATTTCTACAATGAAATTTGCAATACATTTTAGACATGTACCTGTAGCTAACTCCATTTCTTTGGCTTCTATCCAAATTAATTTCTTCCACATCAGTTCACTGGCAGTCCAAGCAGAAACATTGCCTGTGTAGGTATGCCCCTGCGCAGGGAATAGGGGACCCCTTTGCGGCAGCTGTTCAAGCTTTCCTGAAGATGTGGCAGCTTTATCATTCAGAAGAGGGCTTCACACATGCTAAGCAAGATTTGCAAGGATCCCTTTCAAGTGCTTTGCACAGCCATAATGGTCTTTGAGTAGATTTATTTTTCTTTCACCTCCAGCAGGTGTGCATTGTGAATATGAAGCCCTTAGGAATGAAAGTATTTAGTATTCTAAATCACTCTAGTCTATCTTTTGGTTTGTTTGTTTCTGGAATATAGGATTGCCCATAAAGATGTACAGCTTATGACTTACAACTACAATTGTGCCCAAAATTTCTGTTACTAAAATGTTAAGTGAATATTGCCCCATTTTATGACCTTTTTTTTTGCCACAGTTCTTAAGTGAATCACTGCAGTCACTTAGATCTACCTCCTTCAGACAGAGCCGTATTAGGTATTGCCCAAAGCCCTTTCATTACACCACATGGGACCTGGGAAGATTACATCAGCCAAGCCTGGGACTCAGGACAGCCCACAAGAGTTGCCCCAGCATGCCCCTGAGAGTCTGACAGCCAATCAAAGTGCATTACATACACAGGAACAGGAAACTAAGAGGTGGGGCCCAACAGAGGTCATAAAACCAAGAGACTCAGCATCTTTTTTTTTCTCTTCACCCAACATCTGGAAGCATGTGATCCACCTTTTCTGTTCAGGAACTCGTGCCATGTGCTCCTGTCCACCATTAAACCTTTTTTACAAGCAACCTCCGTGAATCCAGTGTCTTTTTTCCCCACTTGGAACTGAACCCAGAAGGATATTCCTTACAACAATTTAACAGTTTAACAATTTAAATTTAAACAATTTAAACAATTTAAATTTAAACAATTTAAATTTAAACAGTTTAACAATTTAACAGGATTGTTAAATGAGTTGGGCTTTCCCATTGCTTTTGCTGGTAAGAAGGTCACAAAGGTGATCACAAGAACCCAGATTACTGCAACTGTCATAAATGTGAGTCAGTTGCCAAGCATTTGAATTTTGATCACGTGACCATGGGGATGTGCAACGGTCATAAATGTGGAAACAGCCACAAGTCATTCTCCAGTCTCATCGTAACTTGAACTATTGCAAGTCGAGAACTACCTGTACTATACTTTTGCCAGGCTTGCATAAGGCTAGACATGCCAACTCTAACTTCTCTTCCCAGCTACCTTGCGCTCACTGTTTCTTTGACTTCTGCTTCACTTCTCAGTCTCTGGCATCCATTCTTTTACTGTATGTATAGTTCCATTCAGAGTGCAGTTATGGTACTTTGCATACATCCATGATCCCATCAACCAACAGGGATAACAGTTGAGGTCATCAGTAGTCATAGTGGCTCTGATCAATCTGTTTCTGCACTCCCAGGTGCCATATTGTTTCCACTACTCTAAGACAGGATAGAGTAGGGCTGTTAGTATACATTGGGAAATTCAACCTGGTTCTCTCTTTTCATCGGTGTTATAGAGAAGGATGGTGTTTTGTTTCTGTTCAATCATGTCTGATTCTCAGAGACTGCCTGGACAAACTCCTGCAGCTTTCTTGGCAAGGTTTTTCAGAAGTGC
Organism: Thermophis baileyi; assembly: GCA_003457575.1. Classification (NCBI taxonomy): domain Eukaryota; kingdom Metazoa; phylum Chordata; class Lepidosauria; order Squamata; family Dipsadidae; genus Thermophis; species Thermophis baileyi. The sequence goes on along the minus strand of QLTV01003284.1, from coordinate 2,892,556 downwards.
TTTTGCCACTGCTTCCTTCCTTGGACTGAGAGTCAGTGACTGGTCCAAGGTCACCCATTAATTTTAAGTTAATTTTTACCATTTCAGGAGAAACAGACAAGCAAAGAATTGAGATTGGAAACATCTCTCCCCCCCCCTTTTTTTTTTGGCAAACAAATTTTCTATTGCATTTTCGCACTACTAAAATCAAAATAAACACTTCAGGATTCTTAAACCTCACATACAGAGAAAGATTGTGCCTTTCCCCGGTCCAGATTTCTCATTGTATCTCTTCACTTAGCAATAGCACTTAGACTTATATACCGCTTCACAGTGCTTCACAGCCCTCTCTAAGCAGTTTACAGAATCAGCATATTGCCCCCAACAATCTGGGTTCTCATTTTACACACCTGAGAAGGACGGAAGGCTGAGTTAACCTTGAGCCGGGTGAGGATCGAACCCCTGGCAGTCGGCAGAATTAGCCTGCAATACTGCATTCTAACCAGTGTGGCATCAAGGCTTTGCTATTTTAGAAGTATTGCAGAGAAAATATATGTAGTGAGAGGCAACGTTCCCTCTAACAAGGGAAATCGCTGTGCGGCAGTTCGAAACTGCTGCGCGGCGATTCCCTGTCACGTGCGCGGCTGCGCAGCAACGTTCCCTCTGACATGGGAAATCGCTGCGCGGCAGTTCGAAACTGCTGCGCAGCGATTCCCTGTCACGTGCGCGGCCGCGCGGCCGCGCACCTTAGAGGGAACAGTGGTGAGAGGCACAAAAGCCCTTTCCTGACATCATAAGCTAAAATGACAAAGCATGCATTGCGATGTGATGATGCAAGCTCAGTTCATTGCATTCACATGAATGTCACGTATATAAAGGGTATATGAAGTACGTATATAAAGGGTCACGTATATGAAGTACGTATATAAAGGGTGGAATTTGTGGCATAATGCAATTATTTCACTCCCTGCCTCCTGCCTGTGCTGCATACATTTTTAGTAAGAAGATTTCTTGGATGGATAATCTTTGGTGGTTGGTGGGCTTTTCATCATCATCATTAGGTCCTCTGCAGAGCACATTGGACAGGAAGTGTTTTCCAGCGGTTTTGATCATTTGCAGCATCTTCAGCATCGTCTCAAGAGACGTGGACTTTTGGTAGCATGTTATGCATGTTCTTTCAACATGTCTGTTAAGAAGGGTATGGCAGAATGATTACCATGATGAGCATCATCAAGCATAACATCCCTATTTGCCAGATGATTACTTTGGGTGTCACTAATTTTTAAAATGAATATGAGTCTTAAAAAAAAATTAAAGACAAGAGAAACTGGAAGATTGGAAGCCATGTCAGGGAGTGGCAGTTTGGAATAATCCAGTAGTGCTAATTTTCTTGAAATATCTAGTGCTCTGAAATGATCTGGAGAACTTAAAGAATCATGTAGAAGAGGAAGAGTGGGGGGAATAGATCCCTGATATGTGCAATTACAAAGTGCCTTTTGAAGATCACAATTTATATTCTAGATAGCCTGGAGTTGTTTCTGTTTATCACTGTTCAAAGCAACATGAAGCTTCTTGCTCAAAGGTACTTCTACCAACTGTTCAACATACTTTGATGTCTAAATATTGCACAATCTTTCCTGGAGGAAAGAAAAATAAAAGCATTTTTGGCACCAATAGTCCAGAGAGAGACCCTCAAAAGCTTTTAAAGATGAACAGCTTAATATGAGATTATCTTCCATCTAGAGACTTTCCTAATTTATCAACAGAGCCAATTAATATGGTCTAACAGCATGTTACAACAGATCAGTATTTGCAAAAAAAGTATAAGGGGAATTCTGGTGTGTATCAGTCAGGCCATGTAATGTTTACCCTGTAAGCACAGGTATAGAAAATTGTGGTATGGAGAAGCAGTTGGGAATAGCGTTGTCAAAGAAAAGGTTGCACTTTTTTCTATAGAAAAGCAGCATTTCAAAGCCTGTTGGGTAGATGGAACCAGATCAAAATCTATATAGGATTTAATTTAGTTTATCTTTAAAATAAATCTGAAATGATTTAATTCAGACACAGTCCGCAAGTGTTTTTTAAATAGGTGGTTTTTAAGGCACAGTTCAAAGGTGGAATATATATATACAGAAAAGATAAGATTAAGATAAGATAAGATAAGATAAGATAAGATAAGATAAGATAAGATAAGATAAGATAAGATAAGATAAGATAAGATAAGATAAGATAAGATATAAGATAAGATAAGATAAGATAAGATGATAAGAAGATGAGACGAAATGAGAAGATGAGAAGCGGAGAAGAGAAGAGAAGAGAAGAGAAGAGAAGAGAAGAGAAGAGACGCATTATAATTTGTCTCTTCTCTCCAGTTTAAAGATATCCGGGGGGAGTCTATGTTCCCAAAATTTGGGGGAACAGTCTTGGTCATGACAATTCAGACTGTGCACACTGGCTGAGAAGGAAAACAGATATATGTCTGATAATTTGATGAAGAGAATGGAAAACAAGACCTGGAAGACTGATGGTTAGTTAAATCCAATGAACATAACCTGAAGTTCCATGTTTCCCTGAAGATCCAAAAACTTACAATTGTAATTTTTTTAAAGGTTCAGAAAGAAGAAATAATTAAATGCACGCAGAATAATCATTTAGCTGCTTTTATTTCTTTTATCTTAAAAAAAGTTCAATTCAATTAAAAATTATTTTTATCCTCAGCTTTACAATTTTTTTACCCAAGTCTTCTATGTGAAAAATAACTCCCATCAAGCGTGGCACTTACTCCAAAATCAGTTAAGCACAACTGCATTAATTAGGACAATAATTGATAAGACTTTTGTAAAGAAACATTTTGAAGTGCATGTAAATACAGGCTTTTGCAATTTATCATGGAAGTAGAAATAAATGCATGCTTTATTCATTAATGCAGATGTATAGATTAACACATTTAAAACTGCTAGAAAGGTTGTGATTTATTGACCCTACCTGAGAATAAACCCCTGTGAAGACACAGATAGGTTTCCAGGTTCCACTCTCACATTTGTGTCTTATTCTTTGCAGTTATAGCACTTTAAATGATGCATTTAAAAGATATCTTCAATTAAATTTACTGCCTTGGGAGTTGGGCGGCATACAAATTTAATAAATAATTTAATAAATAATAATAAATCAGCACAAAATCATAACTTGTTATCAAGGTTCTCTCTCCTTTCCCTTTAGTGCACCCTGCCCATTTTGACTAGGGATTCCACTGAATCTAGGGGTAACTTGAAGCCATCAGACCCCAAATGCCTAGGACACAGAAATATGCAAAGTAATTTAATTACTTACAGAACTGTTCCAAATGATGAAGAGCTTTATTTACACCATCAGCATAGCTAATTGGTGACCCCTGGAAGCTAAATATATAAACAAATATAATCAGAGAGCACTGAGCACTGGTGCAAGGCAAAACAAATTTTACTGCAGAATTTCATCTGTGAAGTTTCAGTTACAGATGCCTCTTATTACCTGCCTGCATGTAACATTTTTCCTCATGGTCTGCTAATTATAATCAATATAGCATAGTCAACAGACCTGAACAAAATTTCCAGGCTAGTGTTTGCAACCTGCCCTTGTCTTGCCAGAGGAAAACACATTCCTTTCAAGGAATAAGCTAATGGTTCTGCCATGACCTTGCTTATCTTTTCAACTTTGTCTCAAAGCCTAGGACAGAGGTCTTCAAACTTGGCAACTTTAAGACTTGTGGACTTCAACTCCCAGAATTCTCCAGCCAGCATAGCTGGCTGTAGAATTCTAGGAGTTGAAGTCCACAAGTCTTAAAGTTGCCAAGTTTGGGGACCCCTGGCCTAGGACAAAACACAATCTCCAGGAGAAGACATAGTTACATGTAGCCCCCTGCCTACTTTTTAAATTGATGGTTGTAACTAGGGTTTCTCAACCTTGAAAACTTTAAGATGTTTGGACAAGGTGGAGAAACACTGGTTGTAAGTGAAACTGAGCAAAGATAGAATTCATAGCCTTCTCCCCCCCCAACATGTATGATTAACCCATTTATGCTGTATTCCAATTCTTTCTCACCAAGAATAACAATAAAAATATGTACCTAATTTACTTTCTCTGCAATAACAATAACATTCTATTGTTGTTTAGGAGAAACATACTGTATTATATTGTACGTTCTTTGAAACAAATGGGAAATGGGATTAAATGGGAAAATGTCTTTTGGAAAACAATACCTGAATGCCATATACTTAGGTCTTTCTAATTTATCTGCTGTTTTAGGGACCATTGCTATACAAATGGTTTTGTTGCCTATTGGCAAAGAACAAAGAATGGAAAGGAAAGTTTATAGTGTACTAAATTTTGCCCAAATTCACGCAGGTGAGAAGGATGAGTAATAATTTGATAAATGAATACATTTGAACCCACATCTCTTCTTCATGTGACATGAGCCAACTTTTCTGTTTCTCTATTACCCTAGCAAGTATCCTAAACAAAGCCCAGGACTAAATCCATTTACTACCTATGAGGCATCCCGAGATAATATGGAAATTGCTGCACCACGTTCTTTGCAAATTTGGTGTGATGGGTCTGGTAACTAATGACTCTTTCCTTGGAAAGATGCTTGAACTATATCTTCAAGGTCCCTTCCAGCCCTAAGATTCCATGATTCTGTGATTCTATCTGTTCCCATTTAGCTAGTTTTAAAAAAAAAAAAAAAAAAAGTTTAGCAATACGGTATTCACTTTAGCCACTAGATGTCATTATTTCCTCAAGCCATTAAAGCTGGTATAAAACTGGTTCTAAATCAAATACCACACATTTCCCCCCCCCCTCCTCCCCTACTTCTCTGGATTTTATCTGTAACCAGCTTAACTAATAAAGTTTTTGAAACTCAAAAGCATTTTGTGCAATTTTAATTGGTCTCATAAGGATATTGCCTAAGGATTGGGGATTTTTTTTTACTCCCATGACTACTGCTTTATGGGACATCAAAAGTACTAGATGTGGTTGTTCTGTGGTATCCTATAAAGATAAGGGAAAGGAAGCTATTACATCATCACGCCGGGATGATGACTTGCGGGTCTATTTCCACCCATCACTATGTAATTCCACCCAATTTCACTTTGATTAAAGATAAGTAGAATAAGAGCACAAGTTATCTTCAACTCTGCTAAAATAAAGGCTTCCTGATTCATTCCCTTGTAACATTTAGTAATGTCCAAAACATTCTGCACATTTGCCCTGATTTCAACTTAACCCAGTGCAGTTTCTGAAAAGATCCAGTTCCATGTCTGACAGTTCTCCCTTCATTTAAATACAACTTCAGCAATAGAGTGGTCAATGCCTGGAATTCTCTACCTGACTCTGTTGTTACTTCCTCAAACCCCCATAGCTTTAACCTTAAACTGTCTACCGTGGACCTCACACCAGCAGTGGGTTGCCCCCGGTTCGGCCCGGTTCTGTGAACCGGTAGCGGCGGCGGGAGGCTCCGCCCACCCACCCGGGATGCTTTTGCGCATGCGCAGAAGTGTCGCATGCAGGTGCAAACGCGCACGCGAACCGGTAGCAACGGGTTTTAGAACCCACTACTGGAATAGAGTAAGATCCCTTTTGGTTCGAGCCAACAATCATAGATTACACTTTTGGATGTTAAAAATGTGTTCTTATACTGATCAGATAGGATGACTCTGCACTTTATAGCTTTAATCCATCAGACAGGATAAGTGTGCCTTGTGTGATGGCATTTCATGGGAATGAGGTTGTATAAAGAACTGAGGGTGGGCAGGGACTATGCTCCTCCCTTTCTAAATACCTCAACATAGTCTGCATATTTTGCATATTCATACTGAAAAATATGAAAGTATACTTGTTACTGGATGATCAGTAGTGGGGGTTGAGTTCTATAGGCAGACATTCTTAAATCCCTGGGAACAAAGGGGATGACATAATACAAGGCAGAAAATAAAATAAATAAAATAATAAAATAAATAAAATAAAATAAAATAATAAAATAAAATAATAAAATAAAATAAAATAAAATAAAATAAAATAAAATAAAATAAAATAAAATAAAATAAAATAAAATAAAATAAAATAAAATAAAATAAAATAAAATAAAATAAAATAAAATAAAATAAAGATGGTTCCAGGTCTCTATTTCCTCTGCCTCCTTGTTTTCCTCTAATTTGCTCAATGAGGAAAGATTTCACAAAGGTCTGAAAGCTTATGGTGATTATATAATTCAGTTAGCCTGATGAAGGCATTGCCTTTGTAATTTTTAACATGGTTGTTTTTTAAGAGTTTTTGTTTATATAAAAGATGTATGAGGATGGGATTCTGGCCTTCCTGATTATCATCTGGGCCATAAATCTTTTTGCAAATAAAATAAAATCCCTCTGTACTGCTGCAGTGAATTAAAAAATATATATATTTAGAGGAGGAAAAAATAATGTCATAGTTAGATTATTCTAGAAATGCTATCATTCATTTCAAATATATATATTTCCTTATAGGTTAACTTGGTGGAGCACATGCTTTGCATGGAAAAGATCCTATACTTAGTCCATAGGCAACTAGAAACTGCTGGCAATTCCTTCCAGTCAGGATGGATTAGGGATGGGAAATGGGAGACTCTCTCCACATGTTGATATCTTCCCAGCAATGAGATCTAGTATAGTAGCCCCGACCAACTCTACTCACCGTGGCTGTCTCGTCCTGGTTAACTCACCTCAGTTGACTCGCCTCAGCCAATTCACCATGGGACAACTCACTGTGAGACAATTCAATGCAGGATAACTCAAGAGAGGGATAAGTGAATTGCAGCGGGCCTTGTCTTGCTTTAGGTATGGACTTTCTCAAGTTAGAAGTCCTCAAGGCTGGGGTGAGATTCAGTCATACTTGTCCCTCTCTTAAGTTATCCCGCATTGAATTGTCCCACCGTGAGTTATCCAGTGGCGAATTGGCTACGGCAAGTCAGCTGGGGCAAGTCGGCTGCAGTGAGTTGTCCCATTTTGCCATTGATGGTGAACACTACAGGCATGGCATGGGAATAACTTAATAAAATTCCAAATCCAGAAATAAATAGGTTTCCCAAATTTTATTATAAATGAGTTGTATTATATTTTTTTTTATTTTATTTTTTTTTTATTTTATAAAATTTATATGGTACACTAGGTAGAATCACAGTTACGAATTGGTCAGTCATATAATTCATTTCAACTATTGGCCCCAGGCCTGCCGGAAAAGCCAGGTCTTAACGGCTTTATGTAAGGCCAGTAAGGTGGGTGAAGAACGGATCTCGGGGGGAAGTTGTTTCCACAGAGTCGGAGCGGCTACAGAGAAGGCCCTCCCCCGCGGTCCCGCCAGCCGGCACTGTCTGGCCGACGGGACCTGAAGAAGGCCAACCCTGTGCGACCTCACTGGTCGATGGGAGGAATGTGGCATAAGGCGGTCACGCAGATAAACTGGTCCTGAGCCATGTAGGGCTTTAAAGGTAACAACCAACACCTTGAATTGTGACCGGAGCGCAACCTACAATTATTTCACTATGGTTCTCTTATTGTGTTTAGTATTTTATTTATCAATGTTATCATATTGGTATGTAATCATATGATATGTCTGTGGGGGAAAAAAAGCTTTTTCAGTTTTTAGTGCCATATTGCAAACTGAGTGAAAAAATCCAAGTTGTATGTAATGTTTATCAACAATGAAGAAAAAAAAAAAAAAAAAAGACGAAGAAGGGGAAAAGAAATGCCTTGTATCTTCTTGCAGAGATGGTAATCTTACAAGTTGGAAAAATTATACTCAGACATTTTGTTTTGAAAACTAAGGACATTTTTTATTTTTTATTATTTTTTTTGCCCTATCCTCAGGGGGTTGCCAGGCCTATGAAACGAACAGGAAGAGAAAGAACAAAGCACCACAAAATAGTAAGAGTGATCAAAACTGTGCTGAGGTTCACTACTGTTCAAAATTATAAAGAAATGTCTACAAGGGTGTGGCCCAGCACAGGAAAGCAATTTATCGTTGGAATCAAAAATATTGGGCAACACATCTGTGTTTCACAGTGAGCAAATCAGAGTGCTGTACTAATATTTATTGAAAACAGTCATGGAGTGCCAATCTTAGCAACAAAATCTTTCAAGACGTAGGGTAAATAGAAATGAAACTTTCCAATCCTATGTATTTCTTAGTAATTTTAATAATATAAAAAATGTCCATTAGCATTGATTGATAACAGTATCTGTGTTAAATCCATACAAGACCTTTGCATCCAAGATAATTATATCATGAGAATTAGTGAGCTGCTTTGTACTTAATTATGCCCTATTCTTTTATCACTGTGCTGATATCTTGTCATCCAAAGTTGTTGCTGAATTCCAATCTCACAGGGGTGTAACAGGGTATAGACAAAAAGGTCAATATGGCAATAATGGTGCAATCAAAACCGTAGCTGTTTTATAAGTGCATCATGGAGCACACTAACTTGATTTTTTTTTTAACCATACCCTGTAGTTATCCCCTGAATATCTCACAAAGAGCTTAAAAATAATATTTCATGATAATCATCCAATTTCTCACTTACCTTTATGCTAAAGAATCTCCTTATTCTTCCCATAACTTCTCACACCCCTCATGAATTAAGAAGGGTGATCAAAAATGGTTTTCTTCTTTTCTTTCTAATTGGCCCCTTAAAAATGATTTCTGCATCAGCCATCCTAATATGGTTTTCTTCTAATTTACCAAAATTCTCAGTGAAAGCATCAGCCCCACTTGGCTACAAGATTTAGAGAGAAAGAAAGAGTCCAGCCATCTAGCCTTCTATTCAACTTCTTTAGGGGGGAAAAAAAACAAGTCAGTTTCCATCCAGTGGAAGCCAATGGAAACAAACAGATATATTTTGTTACTGATACCTATTTCTTCTAATATATCCTTAAATCATTTAACATGTCTTCTAAATGTTTTTTTCAAAATGTAAAAACTTGAAAAGTGGCAAATGCACCTGAAGTTTGTGTCTGGCAAACTTTTGTCCTCAACTATGTCCTGTAGCTGTTATTCCCAATTCTGCATTTAGATAATCTCCAACCTTCCATTTTCCTCTTCTGTAGTCAAACTCAGTTTTCCTTGTTATTGTATATCACATTTCTGTATTTTATGCATGTTTCTCACAAGAGCTGCATGTAAGTGTGTTCAATTAACATATTCATAAATTTAGCATTAATATTGTAATATTGCATCTGTAGCAATCTGAGTTAAAGTTTTTAATGATATATAATATATCTTTTATCTTTGGCTTTTTTTCAGTCTCTTTGCTGATGATGTTGAGCTCTTACTATTTTGCTTTAAAAATGAAAATTTTGCTGTGATATTATTAATCTCAATCATGTCTAATACTTTTCTTTTGCTTCTAAAGTAAAAGTATTAAAGTTCTTCAAGATATTTCTTGATGAGGAGCAAAACATTTTCAAAGAAAAAAAATCAAGAAAATCAAATTGCCTTTTGGAAAAGCAACTTTGGGACAACCATGACCTGGATGATTGAGAATCTCCACAGATACTTCTAATTGTTTATATATTATTGAGATAAATTGGTATATTTTACCCATTTTTAAAATTTCATTACCATAATCTACTTGCTAGAATATTTTTTTAATTTTCTATTTTTATTTTGATATCAGGATATTTTGCAACCTTATCTTCAAATAATAAAATTGTGTCATTTTTATATCTGAGGTTATTCATATATTTCCCCTATTTCATCTTTCCTTCACTGGCTTGCTTATTCTGAATCACTCCATTCCTCCAATTTTAGTTCTTATAGTAGTTTTCCATTATTTGTTCCTCAGAAGAATAATCAGGTGTTCTAGTATATCCTATAGCTTTGAAAGTGGAGTGGAGAGTGGAGTGGAGTGGAGTGGAGTGGAGTGGAGTGGAGTGGAGTGGAACGGAACGGAACGGAATGGAACACTTTATTTGGCCAATTGTGATTAGACACACAGGGAATTTGTCTCCAGTGCAGAAGGTCTCAGTGTACATGCAAAGCAACAGAATAATAATAATCATAATAATGATTCTGATAAAAGAGGGTAGTAGAGAAGATGAGAAGGATAATAATAGTACTACAGCCATACAACATGGGTGATATACTTAGACATAATATATTACTATGAGGATTAGGTGTTCAGCAGAGTGATGGCATGAGAGAAAAAAAACTGTCTTTGTGTCTATAGTTGTTTTGGTATGCAATGTCCTATAGCAGTGTCCTGAGGGGAAATAGTTTATGTCCAGGATGTGAGGGGTCTGTAGATATTTTCTCAGCCCTCCTTCTGATCCACACAACATACAGGTCCTCAATGGAAGGCAGGCTGGTTGCAGTTGTTGTTTCTGCAGTCCTAACTATCCGTTGGAGCCTGTACCTGTCCTGTTTACTTGCTGTACCAAACCAGTTATGGAAATACAAATGACAGACTCAATAATTCCTCTGTAAAACTGTATCAACAGCTCCTGGGGCAGTCTGAACTTCCTAAGTTGATGCAAGAAGAATATTCTTTATTGTGCCTTTTTGAAGATGGTTCTAATGTTAAGCGTCCATTTCAAATCCTGGCAGATTATAGAACCCAAAAACTTGAAGGATTGTGCTGCTGATACAGTGCCAATATAGTAAGAGGTGGCAGAATAGAAGGAGATATATCATAACAAAATGATATATTCCTCATTCTGGCTTAATTTACATAATCAAAGGATTTATTCTAGCCAACAAAGGAAAATTTGCTCTTCCTTGCTCTTTCCATTATCCAACTTATGTTAGCTATCTGATCTCATGTCCCTCTGCTGTTGCTGAAACCTGACTGTTCATTTGACATTTCTTTCTTCATAGTTCTTGAAAAATAAATGAGCACAATGGTTTTGTGATTTGTATGATAATTCCCACTTTTTAATTCATTGTGTAGTCCACTTTGTTTTTTAATAGGAACTTAAGAGAACAATGCTGGATGAAATCACATATACCAATGGGCTGGATACACACTGTGCAAAGTATACCAATGTTCTTCCCAAAACTGCTGTGTGAATATATTCTTGTTGCCAGCAATTCTGAGCAGAACCCAGGACTGTTTAATTCAGCCTTTCCACTGTCATTAGGAACTCTGGCTATTATTAACCAAACCCATCTGAAGACATCATACTGCAGTCACATGCTTAATCACTAGCAAGCAATTGCCAACTTGTTTGGAAGGGAATAGCATTACTCATTGAGATGACTGGCTATGTCCCTGGTCTATTGTCCCACACATTAAGGAGGGAAAATCAGAACATCCAGAGGTAACAATAAGGCATTTATAAACAATCTCTCACAGAGAAATATATATAAAACATGGCATGGTCTAGTAGAATTCTTATGTTGTATTATTGCTCCCAGCTGGAGAGATAATCAGGGCATCAAAGTGACAGAATCCAAGTAAGAGGATGCAGACAATTTCAAATAATGCTTCCCAAATATGATCCAGCTGGGTCTTAAATCTTGTGGACTCTGCTTTAAAGTACCCCCACAAACTCAGGTAGTTTGTTGTTTACCTTAGGGCCGTATCAATCTTATTGTGGAGTACCGCCTGTCTTACATAACTGCCAATTTTAAATAGCTATAGTCACGTGTGCACAGTATGCTTCACATTACGTCTATGCAGGAGCAAATGTGGCACTATCCTTAATGAGAAGTAATGTTGTATCCAGTTCCCACTTAAATCCAGACAGAAAAGGGGGAAAATCCACTTTGACAGTAGAGTTGAATGAATTGGTCTGATACAGCTTGCACTTAAAAATCAACATGGAGAAAGTTGTGTCATAAATGTTGTATGGATATAAGCAACAGGCCGAGTGAGGCTCTAGAGAGATTCTACGGAACAGATTTATAAGAAAGCTAGCAGTCTTCCCTCAGAGATTTGTATAATCAGAAGCAGATTTACCATCTATTATTGTATGTAAAGATTAACCAGTGTATTTTACAACATAGATATAGTGCTGCATCCTTACTACTATCTGCTTAGTCTGTGCTACCAGAAAGAGCTTAGATGAAGCTTAAATGAAGGATTATGCATTTATTTGTCAATAAAAACAAATTTCTACTTTTCTATAACCATAGAACAGGGGTCCCCAAACTTGGCAACTTTAAGACTTGTGGACTTCAACTCCCAGAATTCTCCAGCTGGCTGGAGAATTCTGGGAGTTGAAGTCCACAAGTCTTAAAGTTGCCAAGTTTGAAGACCTCTGCCATAGAACATGGTCTTTCTATGAGGAATCAGATTCATGATTTTAATTTTAAATTGCAAGGGATAAACCATTGACGTTTCCTCAAGTGGCATCACAACATTTGAGAGTTTTTTTTTTTTGTTGAAAGTTTTAGCCTTTCCTTCATTAAGGAAGGCCTTGTCAGAACTGGAATTCTAAACAATGGTTTCAATCCTATTTTAAAGGAGGTGGTTTCATCTTCCTTTGGCTTTCCCAACAATTAAACAACTGAACCTATTTTGCTCTTTTTATTTTGCTTCCTTTATTTGTTTTGCCAAGTACATCCTGATCACAGAAGGAACTTCCCTTTTTTATGCAACAATAGAAAAACCTCATGGATGCCGACAGGGTGACAATATGGTTGTGTGTCTCTCGGACTGTGCCATAAAACAAATGTGTCCTTTTTTTTTTAGAACAAGTTTTTTAAACCTATATTTGTGCAATAAAGGGATGATAATCGTACATTTAGTTTTTCTTTCTGTAATTTGTTCATTTATGTTATAATGACCTTAAAAGAAAAATAAACAAAACTTTAATAGGTTTATTATTCAGCGTTAGGGTGTAGGTTGACCATCTGGTGATTGTAGGGACAAATTAGCTGTGGAAGTTCAATTGCTATTAAAATGATTATACCACAAGAAGGAAATTGAAATTGAACATTTAAACCTATTAGAAGCAATGGCACAAGAAGCATCAGTAGTCCGTTATGACCATCTCTGGGATTACAAGAGTTAATAATCACTGTAACATGCTCAGAATTAATAATACATAACATTGAGGAAGGGAACATGACTGCAGGTGCTTATGTTTGCATTCAGAAGTTATTTGCTAAATCTAGGAAAGGAGGGAGATCTAATTCTCTTTGTTCAATGAACAGAAGATAGTTGTAAGCTATTCCAGCTTCCATTTCACCTGCGTGGAAAATATTTTCCCCTCCTGAGCCTACACTGTCTTGATCACATGAATAATAGAGGAGAATTGCTCTGCTAAAGCTGGAAGCATTGGCAGTTTAAACTGGACATGAATAATTGAGAGAATTTATTGAGTACCTTTCATTACAGGATCAAATGCAGCTTCCATTGAAGCTGCTAATTTCATTCAGCTCCAGATGCTGCTCTCAGAAGCACCTTCGTTGAACTTTAGCTTATAAGAATACATAAGATTCACGTCTTAATATTGAGTTTGAGATACTTTGCCTAGTTAAGTTACCTAGAAATAAATAATATAGATTTGGTGAAATTTACATCTGAGCAGATATGCATGGGATTGTACTATAATAATGTACAGTATGTCATAGAAGTGAGTACACCCCCTCACATTTTATAAATATTTAAGTATATCTTTTCATGTGACAACACTGAAGAAATGACACTTGGCTACAATGTAAAGTAGTGAGTATACAGCTTGTATAACAGTGTAAATGTGCTGTCCCCTCAAAATAATGCAACACACAGCCATTAATGTCTAAACTGCTGGCAACAAAAGTGAGTACACCCCTAAGTGATAATGTCCAAATGGGGCCCAAAGTGTCAATATTTTGTGTGGCCACCATTATTTTCCAGCACTGCCTTAACCCTCTTGGGCATAGAGTTCGCCAGAGCTTCACAGGTTGCCATTGGAGTCCTCTTCCACTCCTCCATGATGATGTCACGGAGTTGGTGGATGTTAGAGACCTTA
>QLTV01003284.1:2860680-2877965 GCA_003457575.1 Thermophis baileyi | reverse complement strand
GCGACAGCTCAGTTTCAGGGTCTTGGCAATCTTCTTATGGCCTAGGCCATCTTTCTGTCGAGCAACAATTCTTTTTTTCCGATCCTCAGAGAGTTCAGTGCCATGAGGTGCCATGTTGAACGTCCCGTGACCAGTATGATAGAGTGAGAGTGATAACACCAAATTTAACACGCCTGCTCCCCCTTCACGCCTGAGACCTTGTACCACTAATGAGTCACATGACACCAGGGAGGGAAAATGGCTACTTGGGCCCCATTTGGACATTATCACTTAGGGGGGTACTCACTTTTATTACCAGCAGTTTAGACATTAATGGCTGTGTGTTACGTTATTTTGAGGGGACAGCACATTTACACTGTTATACAAGCTGTATACTCACTACTTTACATTGTAGCCAAGTATCATTTCTTCAGTGTTGTCACATGAAAAAATATACTTAAATATTTACAAAATGTGAGGGGGTGTACTCACTTCTGTGACATACTGTCACAGTTGTACAACTAAATACTAAATACTGTATATTTAGTTGTACAACTGACTGAATCACATGAGATTTAGTACCAAATATAAGCTGTTGTAGTCTTAAAATGAAAATAAATATATCAACAGACATACCTCTGGGATAATCATTTGCAAGGGGTCAGCTTTTGAAGGGAAAGATTCAGAATATTAAAACCATTGGGTAGATTTAAGAAAGTCTGATATGCAACAATATTCTATTGTTACTAGAGTACTGTATACAGTAGTGAAAGAACTTTCATTGAAATTAATGAAAGAAGTCCACAAAAAAATGAAATGCTATCAGATGTCCTCAATTAGACAGAAATCTATGAGCATTGTTGATCTGGCCCTGTTTGAGGACATAAAAGTCTACTAGAAAAGATTTACTACTAGAGGAGGTGGGTGTAAATTCACCAGCATAAAAGGACCAAAAGACAGTCTGAAAATGCATCAGGTATAGGCAGGGCAGGGCAGTGGAAAGATTTGGTTTTCCAAGTTTAAAAAGCCTTAATTATCCAACATAATGCTGACAAGGGAGGAAAATTTCACCAATATTGTGAAATTCTCTCTTCTCATTAGCATTAATGGGTGGGATTTTAAAAAGTAGACAGAATAGAAAAGGGGGGAAAATGATCACAGCAAGTACAGCAGTAAAGATATAGGAAAAAGTCGTCATTCTGATATCTAGTCTCTAGTTTCTCTTAAAATGTCCTTGCTTTGCAAGACTAAATTTAAGAACATTTGTTTGGGAGTGATTTATAACATATTCATTGTATCACCAATTCAACCAGCACTGAACAAATTGGGTAGAGAGTAAGGAAGAAGTTGATGATGGAGATATGAACAACTTTTTGCCTAAGTAAAAGGTGCTGGAATTCTTTTTAAGTCCAGAATATCCATCTTCAGAAGTAGCCTAGACAGAGAGGTCCCTAATTTATTAAACTTTAATAAAAAAGAAAAGATACAGCATAATCAGACATGCAAGATTCTGTTATTATAGCCAATCTCAATAAAAGTAGTCTCCCTGTGGAGTTGATTTTCTGGTCTGATCATCATTACTATTGCTTTATAACTCTAGATGATGATGTTAATGCAATTGAGGAAATTACTTGGGTCTCATTCAAATATTCAAGGTTCACTTCTAAGAAAATATATTTTTATAGAATTCTTATAAGAGATGTTTATAGAAATAAAAGATAAATGTGAGAATATAGATATATAAAAAGAAAAGCATGTGAACAATACAGAGGAAAAAAGATAATTAAAGAAGCAACTCCTGATTTTCTTTACAACAATTATAAATATAGTATCTATCTTCCTTCTTTAAGATTATATTACATAGTTCCTTTCTAGCTCATATTCAACCCTTTTAAAACAAGAAATCCAGAAACCACCATTCCCCCCTCCCCCCATTTTCAGCAAAATTTCCATAAAAGATTTCCAGGTTGTTGTTTTTTAATAAAAGTACATTTTGTTTTCTTCCTGACCAAACAGGTCAATTTTGCCATTTCTGCTAATTTCACCATCTTCACAATCCAATCCTTTATTATGGTCATTTTGCTATTTCTCCATTAGTCTTGCTGCAATAACTATATAAAAAGCAATCTTCCATGAATCTTTTCTAATTGGCTGTCCATAAGTTCCAATAAAAATAGTTCTGCTTTCACCTGAATACTGATCTTTAAAGTTCTCTGTATCATCATGTGTATTTGTATCCAATATTTTTTGTTCTCTTCATGTTTTTCACATTCCCACATTGACTAGAAATACTTTTATACATCTTAGATCATTTCTATGGTGTTGTATATCAACTGTGTATCATTGCATACAAATTCTCTCTTAAATAATAATATGAGAATTTTAATGTAGTCAAAAGCTAGCCCATTTTATCATGCATTCTTTAATTTACTCTTCCATTTCAAATCTCAACAAAACTTTATACATTTTAGCAATCCCCAGTTCATCGTTTCTGCATAATTCAATTAGAATTGCATTTTATATTGTTCAATTCCAGTTCTGTCCTGAGTTTGCACTACACTGAATCACCCATCCCCAACTCATGTGCAGCCTGTGCCAGGCCTCCCAAGACTTCCTCATGTCCCTGTGGCACCACCATGCTTCTTACTAGGGACTCTGTCTTAATGACAGGCATGTCTTGGTGTTATCATGATGACAACTGGGATTGCCTAAATTGCTGTCATTAAGCAATGCAGTCATGTGACAACTGCATAACATAACAAAGGCAATTCCGATCTCAATTGCCACTCAATTGAGTGACAACTGATGATGTTGATCAAATCAGAAAAAAGAGCTTCCTAATTCATTGGATTCTTTGTTTATAACACATGTTGTACCCAAGATACACTAAAGTTGTATCTCTAGTGTTGACAAGGCAGTAATTCGATCATGGTATTGTAAGAGATACTAGAAGAAAAAGTGCTGGCCAAGTCAGAAGGTTAACAAAATCCAATAATATGAGTTACAACTTCAGGAATTAAATAAGATCTCTTTTGTAATCTGAAATGTTTCATTAATACATTTTGTAAAACAAACAAAAAAATTCTGATCCCTGTGGACATATTATTTTGATGCAATCACATTGACTTTTCTAATGCAAAATTAAAGCTGATCAATAGCAAGTTTTTAAAGAAGTAATCTACTATATTCAAAGGTATTTGTTTTCAAGCAAATGCACAAAGTTCTGCAGCCTAGCTTTCATTCATATTGAGAACAAACATTTATAAAGATCCCAAAACTTGAAAAACAAGGGATATATAGAAGCTGATTTGCTGGGACACGGAAACAAATGCATTTTATACCTTTTTGGAATTCTGCTAGTTTCACTAACTAGCAATAAAAATAGAGTTAAGGAATAAGAAGTGATACAGCACACTAGAGGTACCTACTGCAATGCTCAATTTCCTCTCCTTTACTGTTATTTTATGGATATTGAACAGCATTGGGGTGGGGGGGGGCAAGAACACTCTAAAAACTTCTAGCAGGAATGAGCAACTCAAAGCTGCATGGCTATATAAATCCTTGAATTATTTTGTCAAAGTCCTGAATAATTTCTGAATGTAATTGTCACAAACCGATGTCATCATTTCTGCCATTTTACAATGGAAACACACAAAAATATAGCTGTGAACCTAATATAATGTTTATGTTATGAATTATAATTTAATTTGTAAAAAATATATTTTACCTTTTTATGCTTCATTTTATTAATTTTTTAATTTGATAGCTGTCCATTGTGTAATAAATAAATGCTTCAAATTCTCCCACAAAAACCCGTGAACATTTTTCCGTTCTTTCCCCTTGTACTATTTCAATCACTCCTTTTTCATCACCATCCACTCCTGGGCATCCAGAATGTCCATGGAGTCCTCTGGCCATCAAAGGGTTGTCCACCTTTGCAGGAGGTCAATGGTTGTTTTCAGCAACAACCCTATAACACTATTTCTGGACATGGTCAACAGGAAAAACCAACACTACTCCAAACCAATGCCCTTTATTTAGGCTTAGGCTGAATCCTGCCAGAAGGCAAAAGAGATTTCATGATGTTAAAAGCTGTACTGAGATCTAGGAGAACTAATAGAGCTGTTCTTCCCCCACCCAGTTTCTAGTATAGGTCATTCACCAAAACTATCAAAGCAGTTTCAATGCATACCATTTCCTAAATATTCTGGCTATATAAGGGGAGATAATGGAAATCTCAGATAAGCTTCTTAGTGTCAGAATGCCTTGGAAAAAATGAATTCATACCACTTCAGGCTGTGCTTAATTTGCTTTGATGATGTCCCATGGTCATATTTACTTAAATTATTTGGACAGAAGTTTTAAAAACAGGAATGTGTGAAAACTAACAGGTACTGAGTATAGTAATCTCGAGAATTTCTGGCTCAATCACCAGGAAGAAAAGAAAGTGATACAGTCCCTAGCTGCTTCAGAAACATAAAGCATCTATAGATTAATAAAATAGAAGATATCAGGAAAAGTAAGAAAGGTACTGTTTTTTTTAAAAAAAATCATATTTTCTTATTGGCTGTAATATTAAAAGAGATAATGATGATTATTTGGGGGGGTCATTTAAAAATAATACTTCAGGAATCCCGTCAGTGGAAGTACTACTTCTAAATTACAAAAAAAAAAAAAAAATCATAGAAAGGAAATGTATAAGCCCATGAGCTTATCCAGAAAATACAAAATATTGATGGTCCATGAAATTATTGTACTCTCCACTCTATGTGACTATGCAATCTGTTACAGTGTGACTGTGGAAGTCTTGTCAACTCACAGTGCCTTCTCCCTTCTCATGGAGAAGACACTGAATCAGTTTAAAGCAGGGGTGAGTTCCACTTACCTTCCCTACTGGTTCGCACCACGATGGAAGTGCACATTCTGTGCACGCGCACTAGCTTCGCGCGCGCACGCCCCGTCATGTCACGCAAAAGACCCAGAAATGACCCTCTGCGCATGCACAGAAGCCTTTGCGCATGCGCAGAGGGGTTTTTTGCAAGCCGCAGCGACCGGAAGACCAGTTCGGGAGCGTGGACCGCCGGTCATCGCTGCCGGTTCTGCAAGTGGTGGTAAATTTCCGCTACCGGTTCTAATGAACCGGTCCGAACCGGCAGCAACCCACCACTGGTTTAAAGGCAATGAAGATAATAAGGGATCTAGAAATCACTCTGTGAGGAAGGACTGAAGAAAGTCTTTCTCAAGTCATGATAGGTTAGGTTTTTCTTATTAAGAAAAAACTTAATTTTACTCTTTAAATACCTAAAAAATCCCATAAATGGAGATGCAGATCTCTACTCTGTCTTTTCAAACTACAGACCACAGAATAATGGGTTTAAATTACAGGAAGAAACATAATAGAAACTTATGAAAAAAAACTTCCCAAAGATATGAACAGTCTAACAGGAAAACAAATTACCTAAAGGGATGGGTATATTCAGGCATAGGTTTACAAACCCATCTCTCTGGGACACTTTAATTTGGGTTTTTGAATTGAGGTTGGCTCTATGGGGTTGGCTCTATGGCAGAGGTCTTCAAACTTGGCAACTTTAAGACTTGTGGACTTCAACTCCCAGAATTCTCCAGCCAGCTGGAGTTGAAGACTTGTGGAGTTGAAGTCCACAAATCTTAAAGTTGCCAAGTTTGGGGAGCCCTGCTCTATGGGGATCACAAGTTCCTTCTAACTCTATGATTCTGTGGTTCTGAAAGGAAAGCATTTACTGGCTGTTACCTGCTATTCTACTGACCCAACAAGTCAACTGAAGAACTTTTTTTCTGTAACAAACTTCCCTTACAGATAGTTGCTTATTACCAGCTGTGACTTTTTAGCCTCAGTCTAAATCAGCTGAATATAATTTCCATCCACTGTAGTTTTGCATCTTAATGATGCCTGAATTTGGAGACAAACCAGTCAGGCAAAAACATTTCATTATATGTTAATGAGACAGAAAGCCATTCAAGAACATATCACCTTATATATCTCATACAAATTATTTGCCATTATACTGTAACTACCTACATTTTAATTAAATTATGAATAAATTTGTTATTAAAATAGAGCTGTTAAGAGGATTTTGACTTTTGAATATGTCTTTTGCATTTTGCAGTGTTTTTGTTGTTTCTTGTTATGGCTTATATTATCTTCTTTCTATTTTAATTTTTTATCATTTGATTTTGATTGCACTATGGATATTTTATTTGAAATTACTGGTTGTAACCTGCTGAGAATTGAGGAATGGCAGCAGGCTAAAAATGACTGAATGAATGGATGATGAACAGATGAATAAGTAATTCAATTCCCAGTTCACAGTCAGAAATTCACATAATATTCATAATTCGTTCAGATTCCTTATATAAGTAAGCAAAGCATATACATATCTGTCACATCTCATGATCAAAACTATATTCTAAAGAACTCAGTTACATCATTAGTTCAAACTATGAAGCACTGCCTATTTCCTTCAGTATCAAAATATTTCAGATTTTTAAAACATTTTTGCTTTTCCTGATTTTCATCCAATTGAGTTTCACTCTTGTTCATTTTTTGTGGGCACTTATGCTTCCTGACTCCTACACTTAGTAATCAGAGCAGACCATTCTCTGGCTATGACTAAATAGCAACTAGTCACACTCAAATCAAGCATAGACCCTGCTCTGTGTTGTGCCAGCTGCATTATGTTATGTTTAAATAAAAGAAGCAAAAATGGCATATGGCACAATATTGGCCCCTTCTGCTCTGCCATGTTCTCTTAACACAGAATCTGGCTAATTTCAGAGGTTTAGTGCCAGGAAAAGGGAGATGGACTAGGTTTTTTATTTCATTGGAGCAGAATGATTGCTGAGCTCTTCAGTGACTAATACAGTGATGTCCCAGGGAACCATTTCTGACACAGTTTTCCAATCTCAATTTCCTAGAGATGGATTATGACCTTGAGCAGAAAGTCATATGTCATGGAATTTGAAGGACATCTGTTCTCCATGGTTTCTGCCCATCTGGTAACATCAGGCAGAGTTGGATTGGTGAGTAATGAGGTCAACTTCCATGAGAAATATTGGTGACCACATAGCCTTTCTACATGCCTATGGAGATCTAAGTCAATGCTATCTCAAATGTTGCAAGATGAGAGAAAGTTAGTAATCTGTGTTGATTCCTTTTGTTTCTAAAGGTTGTTTGACATGACTAAATTTTGAATCTCCCTGTCAAAATCAACACGTTAGCTGTATAGATCAGAGGTGGGTTCCTCCCAGTTTGGACTGGTTCGCCTGAACCGGTAGCGAGCCGCTGGTGATGTCACAAGGATGTCACAGATCCGGTTCAGTCGGTGCTGGTCCGTGGATGCCGCCATCTTTTTTTGAATTTTTTTTTTGAAATTTTTTTTGGGGGGGGGATTTTTTCCGTTTTTTTTTTTCTTCTGCGCATGCACAGAAGCAAAGTTTCTGGCACTGTGCATGCGTCAACATCTTGTTTTCGGCTTTTGGGGGGGGTTAAATTTTTTTTTGCACTGCGCATGCGCACACGTGCTTTGTGCGCGTGCACCCACGAGGTGCGCCCACGCGGCGCAGGAGGAAGCAAACCAGCAGTGAGGTAAGTTAGAACCCACCCCTGATATAGATAGATAGTTATCTAAATAGAAACGGTTATTAGGATGATTCACTGTGAAAGCTAACTGCCAAAACTCTACATGACAGGATTGCAATTTCAATTCTTATAATGACATTTGTAAGTGCATTACACTATCAATAGTTATTAGAAGGAAATGTTAATTCCATATCATAATTCCTCTCATCTAATATTTAATTATTGCTTGAAGCAATTCCCCAGAAGTAAGAGTCACAAGAACTGCTTTTTTGCATGTGTGATACAGAGAAGCAATATGCCCTTTTTTGTATGGTAATTCAAGAATAGGAAGGTATTGAGTTACTGTACGAAAGCATAGTCATTAAATAAAGCTTTTAACTGCATCATATAAACTTAGTTTCTTCTTGAGGGATGTTTTAAAGGACGTACTGAATGAATGGGGGGAGGGGTTGCTGCTGAACTATAACTCCCATTATGCCATGCCATCACCCATAGTGCTAAAATTCAAAGACAACAGGCTTCCTATCTATGCCCCAAAGTATTAAGGATAAAAAATGTATACAGAGTTATCAGTGAGAAAAGTTTCTGTATAAAATGAATTCTCAGAACGCTTATAAAGGAAATATAAATAAATAAAATACACTATCTGGATATGACTCATTCCTAAATCAGACATCTGTGAAAGCCTTACAGCCAAAGAGCACATTTGATTTATCCAGACTATCCCTGGAGAAATTATTTTTCTAAAGTGTGTCACACTTCAATAAATACAAAAGGAAACCTGGATCTCTCTGTTCCTCTTAAGAAATTTCACTACTTTTGCAAATTTATTTCCGTTATATCTTCTTCAAAACTTACTTAGATAAGACTATTAGACGAGAGGTTATCAAGGATGACAAATATTAATTCAGCCAGTGATAGTACTATTAACTATCACCATGAACCAGCATTTGTGATGGAGACTTAATTTAAAAATAAACCGTTGCACATTCGTGAGGCATGTCTTTATCAATTTCAAAAGTGGTAGAAAAAGATGGACTTTTGAATGTTCTCTCTTTAATGATACCAAATGTTGATTTTTAAAATTAAAATTTCTTGATATTGAAAGGTCAGGAAGAGATAAAAATACGTATCAGCACTGAGGAGAGGAGAAGGGAGAGAAGGGGAGGAGAGGAGAGGATAAAAGTGGCTATCTAAATCAGCATTTCCTAATATTTAAAAGTGCATTTGATCACTTGATTCCCAGTGCAATTTCAGATGATATTGTTAACTTACACATTTATAAGCTTGCTTCTTTAAAAAAATCAGCTAATAAAGCCCATGTCTCAAATTATATCACTTCAGATTACAAACAGCATGGCCAAATGTACCTGTGAACAACAAAATGCCTTGGATATACAAGGAAAAGCTCTAGCCAAGCAGTGCTTCATATCAGGATAAAGGCCATAGTATGTATATCCTCATTAACAGGAGATGAACTTGTGGGGAGCAAATTGGAGCCCATTTACTTCTGCGGGTAGGTAAGCAGCCATTTCTTCCCCATATTTTGAATATGACAAAACACTGTTTCCTAAATTATCTGAGAAGAAGAGATGTTAAGCTTTGACAACTCAGATGCCTGGACAGAACTCATATAAAACAGCTGCAGAATGGAGCTGACAAGATAATCTTATAGATCATGATGCATGAGGTCTCTCATTAAATTTGTTGTTGTTTCAGCGTCTCCTCCTCCTCCCTCTGAAAACTGCAGTATTGCTGGCCACTATTCCGTGTTAAATTTGACCAAAGGAAAAATTATTGATTCAGTACCATGGCTCAATTTTTCCACTGTTGCTTAATATACTGCAATGTTTCACAACCTTGGTACTTTGGGATGTGTGGGTTTCAACTCCCAGAATTCCCCATCTAGCAAGCTGAAGTGCCTTACATCTTACTTATGGAAGTTATGAGGCAAGCTACCTGCTTTTTGGATGAGTAGTACTGTGTGCAACTAAATAGTGCCAGGATCATTTGATGTACAGTATAGCAATAGCACTTAGACTTATATACCACTTCACAGTGTTTTACAGCCATCTCTAAGCAGTTTACAGAGTCAGCATATTGCCCCCAACAATCTGGGTCCTCATTTTACCGACTTCAGAAGGATGGAAGGCTGAGTCAACCTTCAGCCGGTGAGAACTGAACTGCCGAACTGCTGGCAATCAGCAGTCAGCAGAAGTAACCTGCAGTATTGCATTCTAACCACTTCGACACCACGGCTCTGATTCTATCTAACTATCCTAAACAGTAAGCTTATCCTGGACAAAACTAATCAGAATAATTTTTTTTCTGTCCGTGTCACCTCCTTCTAAAGGCTTTATGACTCTCTGATTGCATAACCTCCAGTATACTGAGTCTCTGTGTGTGTGTGTGTTACTCCTTCCATTCCCTTAGGATAAGGGAGCCTTTATGCTTATTAAAGCCTCTAGGATCCTTATTAGAATAATTATAAAGCTACCATAATAACAAGCATAGTAGCCATGACTGTTTAATTGGAAAGGGAAAACAACCTGCTTCAAGGGATTGTTTAAACACCTTTTGGTAACAGTATGGCTCATTTCTTTATTAAGTAGAAAATAGCTTTGATAGTTTGCTTCATTTTTTTTCTGGATTTTTTATATTGCAAAGCAGTTTCCGTCAATTTTGAAGATTTCATCCACTTCTTATAAGTAAGTTGAACATATTATCTTTCTTCAGAACTGATTCTTTTACCAACTAGTGAAATAAACATACACGATCCCCATCTGTATCCTGAAATACTGTAATATAGTCAGTAGGAAGCCATAGCATATATATTTCTGATATCTTATTTATCCATCTCAATCTTTCTGATATGTAAGTTGCTTCACAAATTGGCTGAAAAAATGTTTTAAGAAGAACCATTTTATACACGCACACAAAAATATTTATTGTTTATGTGCTGTATTTATACACAACCACATTCCTCAAGGACTTGTGGCAGTGTAGAATGAAAAACAAAATAATTATAACAGTAATGCTGAAACAACAATTCTTGACACTGTCAATATCTTTCACAATTTGAATTAACAGTAATAAATGTAACAGTGACAAATTTTGACTAAATATATTTCTGAAGAATTCAAGTTTTAAAGGTCAAGAGCGATGAAGCTCGGTGAAACATTATACTATAACTGGTACCAAGCTAAGAAATAAGGTGTTTATGCTCGACCCTAGATCTTACAATAGGAAGGAATCTTCACCATCCCAAAGGCTGTATTTGTATGTTCCAGGATATTATTATTGTTTTTTCAATATGTACATAGTAAAGTACCTAGAGTCTGTCCTTGAGACAATACGCTTAACACCATCAAATAATAATATCTGCCTATCCTAGGTCCTTGGAAAGTAATTGATGGGTTATTTAAAATGTCAAATCCAGTCTAAACATCTGGCTGACCAACCATAATAAAACTAACTTATTCAATTTGCATGTCACCAGCTCTCAGCAATTCTGGGCAGTTAAATAAATATGAGCACATATAGTATGTACACAAACATATTAAAAACCACAGCAATTATCTAGTTACTATAGTGGTCTTAAAATTGCCCTTTTATCTAAGTAATGGTTCCTGAATATCTCTGTCAAGGTCATATTTACTCCCTACACTATATAAGAAATCATAACTATATAAGAAGTGCAAATCAAACAATTCAAAATGGGGTGTCAAAGCTTTGAGTCCCCTCTATTAGACAATGTTATCTTGTTGGACCCAAGAGTCATGCCTTCTCTGTAGCAGCACCTACCCTATGAAATACATCTAAATAACTAGATGGCCCAAGCCCCATAATCGTCTTTCACAAGGCATTAAAGACCTGGCTATTCCCCTAGGTATTTAGGTCAGGAGTTTAACCAAGCTCTGCCAGTTAATGTTGATTTATTGTAGATTGGAACTGCTGTTTGTGACCTCAGACATTTATGATTTGGATTGTATACTACCCAGAGACACTGCCAAAAGATGGATGACCAATCAAATCATTTTAATAAATAAATAAAATAAAAATATTGACTTCTGACTATATATATATCATATTATTAGTTCAAAACACCATTATTCTGCAAAAATAGGAAGTTCATTTATATCAAGTTAGATTATTAATATAACTCACAATTGACTAGGTACTAGGGAACACCTTCCAGGAGGTTTTACCTATAATTTCCATAATCCTCCATTATTAAGAAGGCTACTAGTCTACCATGCCAGACAGCCTTTCTCCAGATTTCAGATTAGAGGGTATGACAGTTTCCATAGTACATCAATGGTTTATAGTCCTCTCAAGATCAATGAAGGCACCACATTATGTAGATTTTTTTGAATGCTCTAAGTTTTCTGAAACAATTTTAGTTGGGTTTATTTCTGTTTTTTTAAATAACACTCAAATAGAAGTTTGGTAACAGGTCCAATAATCAACTTTCCCGCATTAAGATACTTTGCAATATATATAAAGATATTTACAATAATGATATAGTAGGAAATGTCATATCCTAAACCATAATTTAATGCATCCACTTTGAATCAACAATTTCATTCAACATTTGGAATGTTGAATGAAAATTGAACATTCGAATTTGGAAAGTATTCTGTTCAGAAATTCAATCGAATGATCTTCAAATTTAATCTCCGAACTGAATTTTGGCACAGCTTTACAAAATAAATGAGTTACTATTTAATTGCCTCATATTAGATTAGATTAACAGAGTTGGAAGGGACCTTGTAGGTCATCTAGTCAAACCCCCTGCTCAAGCAGGAGACCCTACACCATTTCTGACAAATGGCAATCCAATCTCTTCTTGAAAGTCTCAAGTGATGAAGCTCCCACAATGTCCGAAGGCAAGCTGTTCCATTGGTTGATTGTTCTCACTGTCAGAAAGTTCCTCCTTATTTCTAGGTTGAATCTCTCCTTGATCAGTTTCCATCCATTATTCCTTATAAAATAGCTTGACCGCTTCCTCTTTGGGGCAGCCCCTCAAATATTGGAACGCTGCCATCATGTCTCCCCTGGTCCTTCTCTTCACTAGACTAGCCATGCCCAGTTCCTGTAACCGTTCTTCATATGTTTTACTCTTCCTTGTGTGTCCTTCAGGTGCTTTGGAGAATAGCTTGACCCCCTCCTCTCTGTGGCAGCCCCTCAAATATTGGAACACTGCTATCATGTCTCCCCTGGTTCTTCGCTTCGCTAGATTATCCATGCCCAGTTCCTGCAACCGCTCTTCATATGTTTTAGTCTCCAGTCCCCTGATCATCCTGGTTGCTCTCCTCTGCATTTTTTCTAGAGTGTCAATATCTTTTTTATAGTATGGTGACCAAAACTGGATGCAATACTCCAGGTGCGGTCTAACACTGACTGCATTGTTCATGACATCCATCAATTGTTAAACATTTGTAGTTAATGTATACTTTTTTTAACCAAAAAAAAATGTCTAATAAAAAGTTTTATAGTGCCACTGAAACAAAACCTCAATATCCATGGTTCATTGTTATTACTCAATACCAACAGCTCCAGCCTAGCCTATCAGTAGGATGACTTCCTGGATCTATCAGCTGGGGGCTCTTCTAATGCAAAAGTCTTTAGGGAAAAGACTTCTCCTTCCCTTTCCAGCAGGCTCTGTGATATTCTGCCTGCCCACTTGCTGTTTTACTCCATAATTTATCCTACTCCCATGATCATCAAGATATATAAGGAGGGGCCTGATTTAACTTACTGCCTGCTTTGAGCCAATCAGGCAGTCAAGATGCAGTAAGGATGCAGGATGACAGTGTACATGGCTAGCGTGCAGCCTGCAAATGTGAAAGAGAAGCAGAGACGTGCAGATTAGAAAAGAAGAAACAGATCCCAGAGGCTGTGCATTGGTGGGCTGGAAGGTAAGAACTGAGGGTGGTTGTCTCAAGGATTAAACAGAACAATGCAGTCAAGTGCACGAGAATCGTTTTAGCCAAAGAATGATTTTTCTGTTACGGGGCTGGTGTCGGGGGGAGAGGGATATGTGGATGCCTCATGCATGCAGCTGACATGTAAATTTATACTGCCTTTGTGTCTTTGTCTGCCTACTTCTGTTCTAAATTGTGAGAAGATAAAGAAGCTGTGTTATGCCCACCACTATTTTCACTGTGTGATATATTGCATGTTATCTGTAAAATTAAAAATAAGAACAATGGGCATTCAAACCAATCTTAAGGCTAATGGAATGATAAATGAGGTTTTTTTTAAAGTATATATATTATTAAAGTCCAATTATGCTTCTTCTTTTTTTTTTTACATTTGTAACCATTTCTACCCCCAAATTACGAGACAGGCCTTTCTTTGAAGTATAACTGTATAAACTGAGGGATTTTGTAGACTAAATTAAGAAAAGGAAGAAACTGTGGAGGGCAGGAGACTCGGACTGACAGAGAAAGCTGCAGGTCGGATTTTACAGCCTCATTCCAACTGCATTTTTTCAGAAGTCAGTCTATTTGCTCTCAGTGGGGTTAGTAGCATAATCCTATGGATTATACTCTTTAGTGTATTCAGCAGAGTTAGTCTCAAAGTGAGGTTCCTTTCTTCCTAGCAAGTGACCTGTGCTTAATTTTGCACCCTTATAGTAGAAATTAACCTGGCAAAACAAAACTAATACTTATTCTTATAGAGATTATCTCCTATGATTTACACGAATTCTAGACAAGAACCCCACTGATGCAAAAATAACAAAGAATTCTGTGTCATCTTCATGACCCATTAAGGCATTGCAAGAACCTATTCTTCTACTTGGATATGTGTACAATTTAAACTTGTGAAAGCCTGACAGCTCCACAGATATCATACAAGAAGCACACAGAGTGAACAATATGAATTAAATTTGTTGTAAGTTTTTCTCTTTTTTCTCTTTTCTTGTTTTAATGTCAGGCAGTATATCTGTAAGGATGACTCCCTGGCATACTGTATATGCCTAACATTGATTGTAGGAATTGGGAAGCATATTTAGGACACAATGTACTCTGACAAGATAAGTGCATAAGCTGTATGAGTGTGCTTCAAAACCCATGGAAAGCATGGGAGCATGTATAAAGTGGTGCTTTTTGAATCTTTAAAGAAACTAAGTCTGTTCCCAAACACAGTGTTGCTGCTTCAGAAACTTCTGTCAGTTTTGTCATAGTGTTCTGTATGCTCTGTTATATATGCTCTATTATGACTATTTTAAGGATTTGCAGCACCTTAGTAAATAGATCAGAACATGAGCAGAAGAAAAGAATAAAGGAAATCATTTCACAATACTACAGTTCAGGATTATCTAACAAATTCATGAACAAGAGGACTGCGATAGTTAAAAGAAAATACTAGTTGCTTAACAATTGGAATTCATTGTTGCATGATGTGGAAATAGCCACTTGTTTAGAAGTCTGTTAAGAAAAAACTTTTGGTCTATTATTATAGCCTTAGTAAGGCCACACCTGGAATACTGTATCCAGTTTTGGTCACCACATTACAGAAAAAGATGTTGAGACTTTGGAAAAAGTGCAAAGAAGAGCAACTAAGATGATTAAAGGCCTGGAGACTAAAACATATGAAGAATGGTTGCAGGATTTGGGTTTGTCTAGTCTAGAGAAAAGAAAGACTGGAGGGACATGATAGCAGTCTTCCAGTATTTGAGCGGCTTCCACAAAGAGGAGGGGGTCAATTTATTCTCCAAAACATCAGAGGGCAGAAACAATGGATGGAAACTAATAAGGAGAAAAGCAACCTGGAAATAAGGAGAAACTTCCTAACAGTGAGAACAATTAACCAGTGGAACAGCTTGCCTTCAGAAGTTGTGGGGGTTTCATCACTGGAGGTTTTTAATAAGAGATTGGACAGTCACTTGTCTGAAATGGTATAGGTCTCCTGCTTGAGCAGGGGGCTGGACTAGAAGACCTCCAAGGTCCCTTCCAGTTCTATTCTGATTGATATCCCAAAGGTGCTTTTTAAAAAAACCTGGACTTTCTTTGCTTTTTCCTTGAAGATGTATTGCTTCTCATCCAAGAACCAAAATGTCTTCAAGAAAAAATGACAGCCCAGTTGCCTTTTGGAAAGCACCTTTGGGTCAACCATGACCTGTATGACCGAGAATTTCCGTAGAAATTTTAGTCTATTAGCTATTAATCATGATAGCCAAAATATAATGCCCCATGATCCTGTGTATTTTTGCATTAGAGTATGGCAAATATTAGCCCAAATGAGATCAAACTGCAATGTAGCTTTAACAAAAAGTCCAATAACAATAGCTCAATATTTAAGATTTATAATATTAATATTTAATAAATATAATATGTGATACACATACAATTGTTGTTTCTGGTCCACCTTTACAACACAAGCCAAAAAGCTTTTTTAACACTTTGTAGGTCCCAGCATTTTTCTGTTTTTGCTAGGATCTTCTCAGTGTTCAAGACTGATATTGAAGAATATTCAAGATTAATATTGAAGAATTTTTTTTCAATTTTTACAATGCAGCATTTCATTTAAAAAGGGGGGAAAAGTATGTACGTGCAGAAATGTGTATAATGGTATTTTATAATATGCACTTTGCATTTTGTTCAGCAAAAGCACTTGTATAAAGGTATGTTTATTAGAAAAACTGCATAGAAAATGTGTATATTATGAGACAAGTATGCACAGTTTGTGTAAACTTTAAAAAAAACTGAAACAGGGTTGAAAATGGGTTGAACTGAAACTAAACATGGAAACATTAGAACTGGAATAAACCAAATCTGTTAGGTAGGAGGAATTAGCCAGGGAGCTGTCCATAATAAGCATTTCTACAATAGAATGTATAGTGTCATCTAGAATATAATAGCTATTTAGCACAGTGATGGTAATTTCATACCTGTTCATGCAGAAAGTTTATCTTCAATTGTTGTCTGCATTCTACCAGTAACCTGTATATGTTCTTTGTTTTGACAACTGCTCACTGTTGTACAGCTATTTGTATTTGCATTACTCGTCAGTAACCACACAGGCAGCCAATTTCTGTCTTTCTCAGCCTTGGAAAACTTTAAGATTATGTGGACCAGAATTCCCCAGGCAGCTGGGAGCTGAAGTCCACATATCTTAAAAGTTACTAAAGTTAAGAAACGCTTCCCTAGTGAGATTAAAAACTTCCTTTTCATTTGGGACCAAGTAAGTAGCATCAGATTAAACTTAAGTGAGTCAGATAGTATGGGAAGTTGAAAGATTTTTCTCACACTGTACTTGATTTTTCAAAATACATCTTCCTGGTCAGTATTTATTTATTTATTTATTTATTTATTTATTTTATAAAATTTATATGCCGCCCAACTCCCGAAGGACTCTGGGCGGCTTACATCATAAAAAATAAAACATATAAAAACAATTTAAAAAAGAAAGGGGAAAAAAAAAACCCCAACTATATTTAAAATAAAACATTCACGCAACCATGCATGGGCCAATCAGAACAACTATTGGCCCCAGGCCTGCCGGAAAAGCCAGGTCTTAAGGGCTTTACGAAATAAAAAAATAAAAAAACAATTAAAAAAAAAAGGGGAAAAAAAAAACCCCAACTATATTTAAAATAAAACATTCACGCAACCATGCATGGGCCAATCAGAACAACTATTGGCCCCAGGCCTGCCGGAAAAGCCAGGTCTTAAGGGCT
>QLTV01003284.1:2835769-2850996 GCA_003457575.1 Thermophis baileyi | reverse complement strand
ATTAAAAAATTGTGGGGGGGGGAGGGAACTTATGGCTAAAAACAAGTATCTACTTTGACTTGATTGTATCGCTTGGCTTCTATATTTTGATCTGTATAACCACATACCCTGTTTCCCCCAAAATAAGACATCCCCCCTGATAATAAGCCCAATCGGGCTTTTGAGTGCATGGCAATAAGGCCAAGCGCTTATTTCAGGGTTCAGAAAAATATAAGACAGGGTCTTATTTTCGGGGAAACACGGTATATAATAAAATAAATAAAATATATGATAATAAATATATATATTTATTCCCCTAACTCCCAAAACTTTAAGCTTAGACTGTCTACTGTAGACCTCACCCCATTCCTAAGAGGTCTGTAAGGGGTGTGCATAAGCGCACCAACGTGCCTACCGTCCCTGTCCTAATGTCCCTTTTTATTCGTATCCTTTTCATCAGCGGTGGGTTGCTCCCAGTTCTGCCCAGTTCTTAGAACCGGTAGCGGAGGCAGCAGGAGGCTCTGCCCACCCACCCGGGATGCTTCTGCACATGCGCAGAAGTATTGCACGCGCGTGCAAGTGCGCAAACCGGTAGTAAAGGGTTTTAGAACCCAGTACTGCTTTTTATGTATTCAAAATCATGTTTATACTCTTATCTGTTATCTTATATATGTCTGACTAAATAAATGAATGAATGAATGAATGAATGAATGAATGAATGAATGAATGAATGAATGAATGAATGAATAAATATCTGATCCCCACTTACTCAGCCAATCAGCTGATCAGTTAGGGATGGAAAATTGGCAGGGTACATTTACTCATCCTGTTTATTGCTGAAGCTTTTGCCTCTTTTAACTCTTCTATCACTAAATCATGTTTATGTAGCTTAAGGATTAATGCTGTAACAAAGAATACAAAGCTACATAAAAATCCAGCTCCACTCTGATCTATTTTGCCATTTTTTTACCTATCTGAAGAAAAAGCAATGAGTCTGTAATCATGCTGCTTTCCATCCTGGACTTAATTCTCCAACCATCATAGGAGGGTCTTCTAAGGAACATTTTCCCATTCTCCCTCTTTTGCAAATTTAAGAGGGGGAAAAAACCCAATGAGCAAATGCAAACAGTTTTACTACCTGTGGTAATAACAGAAAAAAATGTACATCTTGTAATACAGCAGTCTCAGGACTGCTCCAATTGAACCAGTAGAATGTCAGCCTCAAGAGACACCAACAGGAATCACCTGAGACTGATCAAACCCAGGAACAGAAGTGGGTTCCTCCCAGTTCGGACCGGTTCTATAGAACCGATAGTAACTTGGCGGCCTGGATCGCTAGAACCTGCAGCGACCCAGGCCTGCCACGCCCCCAAACCAGTTCTTTCGGCGGTGCCATAGGCACTGCCATCTTGTTTTTTGCTTCTGCGCATGCGCAGAAGCTTTTTTAAGCACTGCACATGCACAAAGCACACATGAAGCACCCTCACGCCCGCGCAGCACGTCACTGAGTGAACCGGCAGTGAAGAAAAGCAGAACCCACCCCTGCCCAGGAACCATATGAACAGCTGGATAAGTCAGATGATAACTAGGGGCTGCAAGACCTCAGATTTGG
Organism: Thermophis baileyi; assembly: GCA_003457575.1. NCBI lineage: Eukaryota > Metazoa > Chordata > Lepidosauria > Squamata > Dipsadidae > Thermophis > Thermophis baileyi. The sequence goes on along the minus strand of QLTV01003284.1, from coordinate 2,849,405 downwards.
CGAATAAAGTGGAAAGCAGAAAAAAGTGCTCAGTGAGGTTCCTTGCTAAGCAAGGGAGTAATTAAAGTCAGCTAGCTGCAGCCTGATTTAAGAGGCAGCCCTGAGCCCTGTTTCTTCAATAGAAACAACTATCTAATCTCCTGCTAATGATTCCTGAGAAATTTTACCAATATTTCAAAATTATTACATCCTGCCATCTGTAATCTTAAATAGTACATTCTGAACCATTCCTCCCTTACTTTCTCCCATATACAAACCTCTTCCTTAACTGGAAACAGTCTTCCCACCATTTCCCTTGATTGAATTATGCCCACATGGTTGTCTAATGGCATTGGTTTTGTCCTTGCTTTGGTACCAAACACATACAAATACACCTACATTGATCATCTCCTTAATGAAAGGATGGATGGGCACAGATAATGACTTCATCCTCTTGGGTGTCTAAATGTGGCCCCAAATGCTTAGATGGCAGAAGGAAACAATGCTGCATACAGAGATAATCCCTCTGAACCTTGGAAACATTCAATATAGTACTTAGATTTCCTGTAAAATTGATTGAGCTGGCTTGATACAGCATAGAACAGTGTTGACTCCTGTTGACTGCCTGAACAAGTTCCTACAGTTTTCTTGGCAAGATTTCAGAAGTGGTTTAATTTCATTTACCTGAAAAGATTGAGAGAATGATTGGCCCAAGGTCACCCAGCTGGCCTTGTGCCTAAGGCAGGATTGGAACTCATGGTTTCCTGGTTTCTAGCCCTGTGCCTTAACCATAACAAAACAGCTCTCTTACACTCCTTATCTTGATTGTATTTATTGCAGTCATCCATTTACAAGGATGGATGACTTGTAGGAGGTGCCCCCCACTTCGTTCCCTAAATGCAATAGGGATGATGCTGGTAACCTGGGCTGCAGATGCTATCATATGCATTATAAATAAATGCTAAATTGTTGTCTATCTTCTATTTTGATTATTTGCTGTACATAGCTGTACTGCCCACTATTGCATGAAATGATAGCAATACAACTAATGAACCAGTGAAAAGTCAGTATGTATTGATTTGGTATGAACTCAAGCTGGACAGTTCTTTTATTTTAAGTTTGGAAAATCTCATTGGGCTTTTCCTTTAGAGTTGATTCAATGATGGCATGTAGAGTAGCATCATGTGTGAAAAATAACAGATAAAAAAGGATGTGAAAGGGATGCTGATTTTTCTCAATAAATATAAAATAAAGCCCAAACTTTGTGAACATACCCTCTCTCCTTCCTTCTCTCTAGTTTTTTCAATCTCAACTACTTTGATTTGCAAAATATGAACAAATTTCAGATTTAGTAGCTGGTCTAAAGAGGTCCACTTTTGTATTTATCATATAAGTAGAACTAAAGTCCTTGCCAATAGTTAAACTCAATGTTCTTGCCAGTTCAACTTTTCTCCAAATAAAATTTCATACTATGTAGTTATATAATTTGTTTTAGCATTTACATAGGTCAGTGCATGTCTAATCGAGGTGGCGCAGTGGTTAGAGTGCAGCACTGCAGGCTACTTCAGCTGACTGCTAGCTGCAGTTCGGCGGTTCAAATCTCACCGGCTCAAGGTTGACTCAGCCTTCCATCCTTCTGAGGTGGGTAAAATGAGGACCCAGATTGTTGGGGGCAATATGCTAACTCTGTAAACCGCTTAGAGAGGGCTGTAAAGCACTATGAAGCGGTATATAAGTCTAAGTGCTATTGCTATTGCTATTGCTAATCTATTGATTATAATGTACAATAAACTCTTCTTCCTTGTCATACCATTTAATTACTTAGACAGAAGAAAATAATTAGCCATTCAGTAGTAAATTGAAGGCAGGAGCAACCTGAAAAATATTGTCCATTGTGCAGCTGAGCTTTTGCTTTCCTCTACAATGAGATTGTAAATCGAAATATAAAAGAAAGAAGTGGATAGGGTCCAGGAGCACAGCAATGTAACTTGAAAAACACTTAATCAAAAAGGTTAGAAAATATAGATCCTGCCAACACATCTCTCTTTTTCATTTACGGGCTAGCTGAATTGCCCAGTAGTATGTAACATTTTGTATTACCATTGTCTCACGAATAGTCAGAGGTCTATCCAGGTCAGTGGTTCATTTAAGTCATAGACATAAACTTTTGCAGCCTTTCTTTGGACAATCACAGATCAAGCATCATTTTGCAGAAAGCAATTATTTTTTTTAAACTGGTCATCAATAATTCTGAAAATACCTAGTCAGCTATCTCCTAAGTGTAAAATGTTTCTAAAAATAAGAAAGTTTTGATGAGCAGCATTACTCCTGTTTTGTCCTCGTCAGACCCTAGAAAAGTTGTCTGTCAATCTCTCTTGGAGATTACAAAATCCTGGATTTCAGCCCCGAAGTCCAGCTCTAGCTAAAGCTGGCAAGGTTGGGTCTAAGAAGAAGCTTCCAAGAGAATACTTGTAGTGGTATAATCACTAACAAGCTCAGTGGTTAAAGACACTAAGCTTGTCTGCTGGAAAGCTGATAGCCGAGTTTGAGACCCAAGCATTGTGCGATGGGGTGAGCTCCTGCCCGCCCTTGCCCCAGCTCCTACCCACCTAGCAGTTCAAAAGCATGCAAATGCCAGTTTGGTGGGAAGGTAAAAGCATTCCATGTGTATAGTCATGCTGGCCCCATGACCACAGAAATATCTTCAGACAATGCTGGTTCCCTCTGCTAAGAAATGGAGAGTACTGCCCCCTAGACACAACTGGACAGGAGAAACCTTTACCTTTAACCAAAGCAAGGTGAACCACATCAGGGCCAGTAGGAAGTATTGACAGCTGAGGAACTGTATTTCATTCTGTACCTAGCATTTGCCTTAGAAGGTTCGGAATACAGTAGTGATAGTGGCAAGAAGAAAAATATTTTTTTGAAGGAAAAAGGATAAAATCTTGCAAAGAAAATATATCTTTGAGAATAAGAGTGGTCATATGTAGAGAAGAAAACAAAGGCAAGGCACATCATGTTCTCTTTGGTTAGAAGAATGTACTTTGATTGTGATATGAATGTAAATGGAACAAGAGCAGGTAGAAGGAAGAAAAATTATTGTTGGCCGATCTGTCACCCAGCTTCAACCTATGGCTGTGGATTTTCTTACACACGGAGTTGTTTATACCTACCGATTTTCCAGGGAGAAGATAACAAATGTGAAAAACAGATCCACTTGCCAGGAATCTTTAGGATATGGGAGTGAGGATGAAGATCTTAGTTATCTTTCTAGTCTGATATGTATAAATGCACATGTGTATTAGCAATGCTGCATTAAGAAAGAACATGGAGAATTTTCAATAGATTTCATTAAATCGTTTCATGTAATACAGCGGTCCCCAGCCTTTCTGGCTTGGCAGCCTGGCGGGGGTAGGAGAGGGGATGGTTTTGTGTGACTGGTAGGCGCGTGCACAAGTGCGCGCAGCTCGCGCAAATAGAACTTTATGTGTGAGTACAAGTGCCCGCCACTCACACAAATGGAGCTTTGCATAAGTGGTTCCAAACAGGTTGTGGCCTGGTAGTGGGCCACTGCCCAGGGAGGGTTGAGGACTCCTGATGTAATATGTAATAATTACTTTTGATTCAGCGCTCACATTAAGATGTCATAGTAAGACAGCAAGGAGAGGTTAGATAATGAATTAGAAGAGAAATGTGTTGGAACTCTTTTATACAAGTCAAGGTTTACTAACAGCCTCACTGAGGAACTTTGTCAAAAGAAAAATGAGTTGGCAAATATTGTACATTGAAAATGTTACCCAAGTGCTGCATAAATGGGGGCATGCTTTTGTATAATATACTCTAACATATTTTGTTGAAGTTCTATTATATTTGATTTTTTAAAATTCTCCCTGTAAATAGAAAACTACTATAGCATAAAAGAAGCCAGAGAAGATCCTTCTTTGGATCTTCATGTGCACTGGGTTGTCTTCCCATCCCTTGGGGAAAAAAACATTATTTGTTGAATAAAGCAGTGAAGTCTACTCTCTCTTTGTCTGGATTCTACCATACTGTTCTGCTGCATAAGTAGACTAGTCCATATAACACAAGACAAAAACACTACAGACAAACTTTGAAGTTTGTAAAGTGGATGAATAGAAGCTAAACATTCTAATTTTAAACACTCTTATCAAGAATTTGCATTATTGGGAAGGGAAAGATAATGTTAACTTGTACATCCATTTTAATTTTATAATTGAGACATGTCTGGGAGACCAGATGAGTTAGTGGGGGGACATAGTGGAAGACAAGATTTGAGATTTCAGCATGGCTTTTTAAAAAAAAAACAGGTTAGTTTCTATATACAATTCAAAACATTAAAGAAATTCTCCAAGGATTTGCTATGAAATATTGCCTGACTTAACCCCAGCAATGTTAATAATTCAGCCAAAGCTTTCAATAATGAGGTTGTATTTGTACTCCCCTCAGGCTCCTTTTTATTTTATGCATTAAAATTCCTTTATTGCTTCAAAATAAAAGCCCCTTAGAGATTAGAAATTGTGGCCTTTTCTTTTTTTTTTGGTTTTTCATTTTGCCTTCTGAGAATTTCAGTTTAGAAAAATGATTCACAGAGGACTTTAGTCTAATGGAGGGGGCAGTAAAGAAAAAAAAACACCCTGATACTTCAGCTTTTAAAAATATTTGTAGCGGTAATAACAGTAATAATTCTCCATTTATGATCAAACAATCTGAGAACAGGGAAGAAGAAAAGGGTATGGTAGTTTTAAAAAATGGTAAGCAAGCAGTGAATATAATAGAGGAGAATATAAACACCAGCTGTTTTGGGACACCTATTTGGAAAACATATTGTGATAGAATTATATTTATCTGGAATAATCCAAATTCCAAATAAATATCTATCCGCTGTTGATGATAGGCTGCATGTTCAGTCTGTAAGACAGAATTCTGTCCTGCCAATGCTGGAATAGAAAATGTAAATAAGCAAAACTATGAGCCATTTATAATAAAAGTTAATGTATAAAGGAGTCAGTTGCTCTATATTAGAGTTTTCCCAAAAACCTTCTAATCTTTTGTCCTCAAAAGCTGGTCTGACCAAGATTTTTAATTACCTCAAAGTGTCTGGGATTCTGTCACATCATTGCCTGAATTCTGGTTGCTTTGCAGTAGGCAACACTTTATAAAAGCTGCAGGAGAAATCCCTCTCTTAGGAACAAAAACAAATTTCAGATCCACATTTATGAATAAGATCGCTATGGAAGAATGGACACTATTTCCAATTTACTTTTCATTAAGAAACCGTTTTTATCGCTTCTTGCGTACCTGAGGCATGTTGGATAGCTCCAAGGGAGAAAATATAGTTCTCACTTACTTGTCCACTGCCATAAAGACAGCAGTATATTGATTGTGTGCTGAGAAATGGTTGTTTATTAAACATAGATTTGTAATGTAACACATGGATAGTTTGCTCATGGGAAAGCAGTACTGTAGGAGTTTAGTCAGAGGGTGTAACTGAGAGAGTGACAGTTGAGACAAGGCCTTTCCCATCATTGCAGCCTCCAGACAGGTTGGATTAGCAATTGTTTATGGGAATTGAGATTCAGAACATCTGTAAGGAATTAGGCAGGGAAATATGAATAAAGAATAGAGTTGCTGGTAGTGGACAGTGTATACATTTAACAACAGGAAAAAAATAGAATACAGACTCAGTTGATTGCAAGTTATTAAGTAAGATATTGCTTAATACAATAGGTGAACCAGATCTCTCACGCTTTCAGAAACCAGTGTAAATAAGAGAATGCTGTTTCCTCTGGTTGGAGAGAGATTTTAGTGTATACGATATATGAAAATCTCACTCAGGAAAAGAAAGTCTTTTTTCATGTGTGACGTACTGGCAGTCTTGTAATGGAACCAGCTCCATGGAGCATTCTACCCAATGTTGATTATTATTTATGTTTGTTACTATAACATTAAAAGCTAGATTATTTGAACATACTTTTTGATTGGCAAACACTGCTTCAATCTCAATTACTAATGCTGTAATCTGATGGTGGATAAAATGCACCATTGGGATGGGAGAGAGGGTGAAAGGGACAGACAGAAAGAGAGATACAATGAGAAAAACAACAATAATTAAGTAAATAAAATTGTGCACCTTACTTTCTGTAAAGCAATCCCCTTTCCAGAGCATCCTCTTTTTCAAAAATTTAAAATAGGCAATCCTACTTTAACATGCCTCTAGAACAGAGGTGGGTTCCTCCCGGTTCAGAACAGTTCTATAGAACCAGTAGTAACTTGGCGGCCTGGGTCACTAGAACTGGCAGCGACCCAGGCCTGCCACGTTCTTTCGGCGGCGCCATAGGTTCCGCCATCTTGTTTTTTGCTTCTGCGCATGTGCAGAAGCTTTTTTTAAAGCACTGCGCATGCGTGAAGCGCGCGCGCCCCCATGCGGTGCGACACTGAGTGAACCGACAGCGAAGAAAACCAGAAACCACCCCTGCTCTAGAATAATAGAAGATAGATAGATAGATAGATAGATAGATAGATAGATAGATAGATAGATAGATAGATAGATAGATAGATAGATAGATAGATAGATAGATAGATAGATAGATAGATAGATAGATAGATAATAAAACAATCTTAGTTCAAAAGAAAGCCTCCAAGCAGGACCATATAACATACGTAGGGTAACAAGGCCAATATTAAAATAAGGTGAATCTAGAAAGAAAATTATTATAAGAGAAAAACTGAAAGTCTGTAGAGATTCTCAATCATCCAGGTCATGGTTGTCCCTAAGGTGCTTTTTCAGGAGGCAACTGGACTTTCTTGTTTGAAGACTTTTTGCTTCTCATTGAAGAGCTTCTTCGGCTCTGACTGGATGGTGGGGAATGGAAGGATTTATATTCCTTGCAGACAGCTGGTTATTTGCATCCTTTTAGAGCGTTGATGAAGCACTTTATCTGTGTCCCCAGGGTCACTTGAGTAGTGCTAATGGTTCCTCTAGTCTGCAATTTTTTTCTGGAAATCCATTCATATTCCCACACCATTCGAAGGGTGTTCATCCCAAATTGCATAGCTAAAAGTGTGTAGAGATTCTCAGTCATCCAGGTAATGGTTGCCCCAAAGGTGCTTTTTCAGGAGGCAACTGGACTTTCTTGTTTTTTTTTCTTTGAAGATGTTTTGCTTCTCATCCAAGAAGCTTCTTCAGTTCTGACTAGATGGTGGGGAATGGAAGGATTTATATTCTCTTATTACATCTTTACCTTCTATTTCAGTGCTTCTCAACCTTAGTAACTTTAAGATGTGTGGACTTTGACTCCCAGAATTCCGCAGCCAGCATGAAGTCCATGTATCTTAAAGTTCTTAACAGTGTACTTCAAAGGATAATCTCTCCCAGTAAAGGAAGACCTTGCCCTACTCGTGCCAACCATGATTCCATATGAACTTTTGCTTTAAGACTGTTGTTGTTCAGTCACTAAGTTGCTGTCTGTCTCTTTGCAACCCCATGGACCATAGCATGCCAGGAGTTTTCCCAAATTCCTGTTCATTGTGTCAATGAAACTATCTAACTATCTCATCCTGCAGCTCATCTCATCTCATGAGCCGCGGTGGCGCAGTGGTTAGAGTGCAGTACTGCAGACTACTTCTGCTGATCACCGGCTGCCAGCAGTTTGGCAGATCGAATCTCACCAGGCTCAAGGTTGACTCAGCCTTCCATCCTTCCGAGGTCGGTAAAATGAGGACCCAGATTATTGGGGGCAATATGCTGACTCTGTAAATCGCTTAGAGAGGGTGTAAAGCAGTGTGAAGCGGTATATAAGTCTAAGTGCTATTGCTATTGCTATCCTCTGCCGCCACATTCTACATTTGCCTTCCATCTTTCCCAACATCAGGGTCTTTTCCAATGAGTCCTCTCTTCTCATTAGGTGGCCAAAGTATTTAAGCTTCAACTTCAGTATTTGTCCTTCCAAGCAACAGTCATGATTGATTTCCTTTAGGATTGACTGATTTGATTTAAGACTAGATCTCAGCAAACACTGATTACATTGTATACCATCCAACACAAAACTTAGAAATGAGAAATAAAAATAACATGTTTGTTTTCAGAATTTTTTTAAAAATATACACATTTGTTTCTCTACATTAGATTGCACCCATATCTTCTATTTCCTTCTAAATCTTTGGGGTAAGAATGCCTTCAGCATGTTCCATCTTAAAGATGGAATTGGTATTTTAAGCAATGCAAAGGCAAAGGGGAGTGACAAACAATGTGTCATTTTAGGCAGGCTTTGAAAAATGTAGATAGCTTCTGTAATTTTAAAAGATTTATTTCTCTGGCACTGCTGGCTTTTATCGAACTGCCTCTGGCTTCCCTGATAAGCAGGCATTACAAAAGGCCTTTGCAACTCACTAAGTTACCAAGATAGGATTCTTTTATCATCAGGAGAGAAGTTGTTCCTATTGTTAGAAAATATTGCCAGATTCAAAATTATATTCCAAAATATAATAGCCGGAGGATGTTTCTCTTTCAAGCAAAGGGTAAAAAATGTTCAATTTCATTACAAACTATTCCTTTCAGCTCAAGAAAGATCAGCACATTTGTAAGTCAACTTGATGTTTCCTACATTCAACAGTGAACTATCAAAAAATTTAAAAAAATATACTTGGCAAAAAAAAGGTATAGTTTGGGAGCATAATTGTTCTTGCAAAATGTATGCTAGTGCATCAAAACATTAGTTTTATACCAGCCTATATGTTGAGTCTAAGAATAGACTTCTTATGCCCAGTATATGACTGTGGGCCAAAGAAATCATTAAATACATTTTGGATTTAATTAATCAAATTGCTTATCTATAAACAATTACTCGTGCACTTTAATTTACTTGTACAATCTTGTGAAGTACCTATATATTTTATTAATTTGCCTATATGTAGTGCATTACTTTTCATTTTTAGCCTGTTTTTGAATGTTTTTGCTGTTTCTGTAATATGATTAAATCCATATTTTTTTGCACTGCCAGTGCATGGTGATCTACTGAATTGGTCTTTTACTAGAACTGCATGGGAGAGCATTCCCCACAACATCCAAGGGTAACAGGTGAGCTAAGGAACTTTATCTTCCTTTGGAAAATACGAAAAGAGCTCCTACTGCTATCTTTTTCAATCACCTGACTCCTGAAGCAGTTGTCTTGTTGGCCTTCTGGTAGGGCTAGCCTTTGATTCAAATGGGTTTTCTCCAGTGGTGAAATCCAAATTTTTTTACTACCGGTTCTCTGGGCGTGGCTTGATGGGCTTGGTGTGGCTTGGTGGGCATGGCTTGGTGGGCGTGGCAGGGGAAGGATACTGCAAAATCTCCATTCCCTCCCCACTCCAGGGGAAGGATACTGCAAAATCCCCATTCCCTCCCCACTCCTGGGGGAAGGATATTGCAAAATCCCCATTCCCACCCCACTCTGGGGCCAGCCAGAGGTGGTATTTGCTGGTTCTCTGAACTACTCAAAATTTATTTATTTATTTTATTTTATTTATTTGTTTGTCAAACATGTACAAGATAGCAGGTATAGGTATAAACATAAACATAATCAAGGTGAATACAGCTAGATGAGAACAATAGGACAGTAGGACAGGGACGGTAGGCACGCTGGTGCGCTTATGCACGCCCCTTACAGACCTCTTAGGAATGGGGTGAGGTCGACAGTAGACAGTCTAAGGTTAAAGTTTTTTGGGTTTGGGGAAGAAACCACAGAGTCAGGTAGTGAATTCCAGGCATTGATCACTCTGTTGCTGAAGTCGTATTTTCTGCAGTCGAGTTTGGAGCGGTTTACATTAAGTTTGTATCTATTGTGTGCTCGTGTATTGTTGTGGTTGAAGCTGAAGTAGTCATTGACAGGTAGGACATTGTGGCAGATAATTTTATGAACTACATTTAGATCGGTTCTAAGGCGACGTAGTTCTAAGTTGTCTAAGCCCAAAATTTCAAGTCTTGTGGAATAAGGTATTCTGTTGCGAGTGGAGGAGTGGAGGACTCTTCTCGTGAAATATTTTTGGACTCTCTCAATTGTATTAATGTCCAATATGCAGTGCGGATTCCAGACAGGTGAGCTGTATTCAAGAATTGGTCTAGCGAACGTTTTGTATGCTCTAGTTAGCAGTGTAATGTTGCCAGAGAAGAAGCTACGCAGGATTAAGTTGACTACTCTTAGTGCCTTTTTGGCACTGTTGTTACAGTGGGCTACCAGTTCTCCAAACTACTCAAAATTTCCGCTACCGGTTCTCCAGAACCTGTCAGAACCTGCTGGATTTCACCCCTGGTTTTCTCTTACATTTCACAGGTGAGAACTAAAGAAAGGAACATTGTAGGTGGCAGAATATCTCTTCTGCGCTGAAGGTGATAGAATATCAACCAACTCGTAGAAACTCAAATAGACCCTTTAGAATCTACTTCTGCATTCTTCGACCTTACTTTGGGAAAGTCTTCAGAATGAATTTCCTGCGAAGGCGTCTCTCAGACAGTAGCTTTGTGGCTAACTTGCCAAATGGTTACATGATGGACCTTCAGCGTCCAGATAATTCCACCAGCAACCCTGTTTCCCCAGCAACAGAGAGGAAGCAGCAGCCAATACAGCAACCAACTGCTCTTTCTTCTGGTACCAGCATCTTCAATTCCATCTCCAGTGCCATGAAGCAAACCACACAAGCAGCTGCAGGACTCGTAGAGCAATCAGCAACACCTGTCCCTGTAGCCCAACAGAAACCCCAAATTCTCTTGATAATTGATGACCCCCACACAGATTGGTAAGTAGCCACATTTTTTTTGTTGTTTGCTTCCGCTGCAGTAACCCTGATAGGTCTGAATTCAAATTGATTAATGCCTCTGGAATGCATGACTCAGATAGCAATAGCAATAGCAATAGCACTTAGATTTATATACCTCTTCACAGTGCTTTACAGCCCTCTCTAAGCGGTTTACAGAGTCAGCATATTGCCCCCAACAATCTGGGTCCTCATTTTACCCACCTCGGAAGGATGGAAGGCTGAGTCAACCTTGAGCCGGTGAGATTCGAACTGCCGAACTGCAGCTAGCAGTCAGCTGAAGTAGCCTGCAGTGCTGAACTCTAACCACTGCGCCACCTCGGCTCCAGATAAATTTATTTCTTTTGCACACCACATACCTTATTCTGAATGTGGATCACAGCAGCTTAGAAAATGTAAAGCAATGTCTAAAATATATAATGCAAACCAGAAATAACAGGCAGCCATTAATGTAACAGCATATTAAGAAAATATACAATGTCATTTATTTAAAAAGAAATGTGACATTATTAACAAAGTGATGAATATCTTGGAAAGGTTGCTACTGGGATTCGAAGATATATAACAGATTGCAAGGTTATAGCTATTAGTGTCTGCACTGCTTTGAAATGAAAATAATTCCACCACTTATTTTATAAACAGCAGAGGAAGTTGTCTCTTGATATTTTTCATTTGAAAATTGGCCACTTTAAAAATCTAAATGAGTTTAATCCAGTCATATTTGAAGTGTCCCTGTGACATCTATGAGAATGTTAGTCATTGTTATTTAAATCCTTAGTATTCAAGGAGTCTACTTTGTGGATATTTAAAGCTGAACCCAACAACTTGTTTATTTTATTCTTTCCTCCTGGCCATCTGTCAAATGCTTTCTAACTGTAATTTGACTCATAATGTGAAAATTATCAGGACCCAGAATGCTTATCTTTCTGTTTTAGGGAGAAGTAAGGAGAGGTAGCCACCAGTATCTTACCAAATATTTTTGGTAGAAATTATACTAATACTGGAGTTTTCTTAGGATAGATTTGTCTGCTATCTTTTCTAAAGGGGGGCACCTATGTGTGTCTTTCCCCTTCTCACCTGTTTATGATGTTTATGCTCCATGTAATTGCATTAGAAGGGCGCCAGGTGTCAGTACTTCCTCAAGTATCTCCTCATACAGGCATACAGTACGTATAGTAACTGCATATTGAGGGCTCTGCAGTCTGGTATCCCACATATTGTCCAATGGATTTTCAGTCCAATAAGCAAAATGAGCAAACATACTTTTCTGCTCATTGAAATGTATGAATGACCAAGCTTTCCATGGATCATAATATCAATTATTCATAATATTCCTGAATATAAGAATGTATATTTGCATAGATTAAAATTCAAATATTTTAAAAAGCTTTTCACATGTGACAAAAGCGAGAAACCAATAGTCCTCAAGATGTGCTAAATTAAAAATCTGGCGACCCCACATCTCTTGGTCAATGGGTGAGGTACAATGAATGTGGTAGATCAGAAACATCTGAAAGATGCCCAGGTTTCTGTTCCATCTTGATATATATATATACCTGAACCTGCATTCTGTACCTATTTTCATATGTATATATATATATATATATATATATATTTGTTTTTTGAGGTTTTCGCGGGTATTTGTATGTAGGTCTGTGGTTATTCGGGTTTTCTCCCGCGTGAAGTTGGAGATGTCATTGCAACGTTTCGACGAAGTCTCATTCGTCATCTTCAGGCTGATTATCAGGCTTGTGTCTTCAGCATCGTGCTTCTAGGAGCATATATATATATGAATGCTTCAACAGTCGTAAGTATAAAATAAAAGTGATGTCACTTTTTTGAGTACTATTGTAACTTTGAAAGGTCACTAAAAGAATGGTTGTAAGTCAAGGACCACCTGTAAAAATGCATATAAAAATCCTGGGCCATCTTCCAAGCTTACCAACTTGGAGCTGCCAACTTCAAACCACTCTTGTAGATTCCACACCTACACCCACACCCACACCCACACAAACACACATACACACACAAGCTCTAAACAGATGTATACAGAGGTCAATAAAAGAAAATCAAGCTGGGATGAGGACAGCATAAAAAAGACATCGTATACAGATCTATGAAGATCTATGAAGAAACCAGCTATTGGACTGGCTAACTAACCTGATTTGGTGCTCCAAACCTCAGATTGAATTTTGGCTTCTTTCTGGGGAACTACCCAGGCAAGCTTTTGTTCCAGAGACTGTTTTGATTTTGATGTGTGTTCCTTTCCTTGTTCTCTATTTGGCCTTGGGTGAATTGCTGGTCTGATCTGGCGGCTGTGTGTGAGTTGAAACCTGAAACGGGACTGTTTGTTCCAGACACACACACTTTTCCTGCCTCTGAGAGAGTGAAAAACTTTTGAAACTGTAATGGAGCAACTCACAGATGGCTTCTGTTTGTAATCACCCGGCTGTCGGGGAGGGAGACGGCCGAGGCCGTTCAGCGGTGGACCTCCTGGGCGTGTTTTGTCGGAGTCCATCCTAGGAGCACCTGGTCGGGGCCTGCTTCCCCATTGGAGATCGAAGCCTGCTGTTTTCCCCCATCGGAGCCTTCTTGTTTCCCCTCATTGGAGGGGAACGAGGAGCTCAGAAACACATTAGCAAGGATCTTGGTGACTTGGCTTGTGTCCCACCAGCTCAGTGTTCTGCAGGCCCTGCTGGATATGAGATGTTTCATTGGCAAGCTACATTTCATGGGTCTTAACGACAGTCCATATCAAAGTGATGTCTTCTTTCTGACAATTTATTTTCCTATAGACTACCCTTTTAAATCATCTACGGTTGCATTTACAACACCAAATTGTCAT
>QLTV01003284.1:2807417-2834416 GCA_003457575.1 Thermophis baileyi | reverse complement strand
TCTGGTGTCATTCTTTGTGTTAGGGACACGTTTGTCAGTAAGTGCGGGTTTCCAAATGGCTGGTAGGCGGGAGGTATTGCCTTGTTAGGCAAGTGTTCAAACCTCTGAGCCACAGGATTCCTCTCCCTATCTGCTTGTTCCAGGGACAAGGATATATATATATGGTTTTTTTTCTCTCTGTTAAGTCACCTGGTATACCCAAATATGGGAGGGAGCATACTGCTTCCTTTTTTCCTTTTGGCCCTTCCAGGGGCCATCCAGGCAGTTACTTACAAACGACAGTCCGTTTCTATATTCAGCTAGCCACACCCTTATGGGATTAGAACCCGGGCCCCTTGCCTAACAAGGCAAGTGATTAAACCTCTGAGCCACAGGATTCTTCTCCCTATCTGCATGTTCCAGGGACAAGGATATATATATGTTTTTTTTTCTCTGTTAAATCACCTGTTATACCCAAATATGGGAGGGAGCATACTGCTTCCTTTTTTCCTTTTGGCCCTTCCAGGGGCCATCCAGGCAGTTACTTACAAACGACAGTCCGTTTCTATATGTTACATATTTTTACATAAATAAAGGGAGACTAGTATAGATCTATTTCAAGCTATTTAGCTCTCATCAGCTAGCCACACCCTTATGGGATTAGAACCTGGGCCACTTGCGGAGGGGCCGAAAGGCAAAAAGGAAGCAGTATGCTCCCTCCCATATTTGGGTATACCAGGTGATTTAACAGAGAAAAAAAACATATATGTATATATATGTATATACCTGAACCTGCATTCTGTACCTATATTCATATGTATGAACCTATATTCATATGTAATACATCCATGTAATTCAACTGCAGAAAAGTGCATGCTTCTTTCTGCTTGAAGGATTTATTTTTGAGACTCTTTAATTTCCTAAGAGTACTTGTCAGAATAGGATTTTAAAAGTCCAGGGAAAGGACTACAGATGTGTATTCAAAGCATCAGGAAACCGAATGGCAGGACTCCATGTTACTGTACGTCAGCCAAATCTAGGCACATGACTTCACTCAAGAGGAAAAGTTCCACCTCCGGCAATTTCCTTGCCAGCTCTAAATTAAATTATGTTCTTGCTAGACTGAATTTTGACCACATATTAACCTTTTCCAGCAGAAACAGATTCTGATTCTATAATTTTTGAGGGGTCCTTGGTGCTCTCTGAGCTTGATTGTTTTCTTAAATATGTTTCATTATCCAAACTAGGTAACATCAGTGCACCAAGTGGACCAAGCTCAGAGAGCAACAAGGACCCCTCATTTCAACTCTGAGCTACAAACATGGATAGTTTCCCATGGGAAGAATTCTTACAATTAATTTCAAAGTCTTAATTCAAGTCCATCTGGATTCTTAACTCATTAAAATTTCTAAAATTAACACTCTAATCACCCTTTTGCTCTATATTTTGTAATTCTTTTGCAAATACTTAAAACTCATAGTTAAAATCCCTTTCTTAAAACAATGAAGAAAACTCATTCAGTAAATCAAATAAAACTTGCCATTCCAAAGGTTCTTAATCTTTGCAAAGAAATTTTAAAAAATTCAATCCAAAGTGATTAAGAGATAAAGCTCAGATTAATTTTATGTCTCTGTAGGCTACATTGATGGCCACAAGCCTGAAGAAATCTCATAACTCCTAGATATTTACAAGCCAGCCACAAAAATCTCAATTCCTCCCATCTTCTCATGAAAATCAACTGTCAGGAATGGGCAATTTCAAGATTTCTCCTTTGTCCAGAGAGATTACTGCAGTCTCAGTACAGCATCCAGATACTGTTTTCAGCCATAATATTGCCCCTCTCTGCCAGAGATGTTAGTTCGTCATGTCCTTACCAGAAGCAATCAAAAGCTTGCTATCTAAAATATCAAATTGTTGCCAATTGACTTCTTGTTAGTGTGTTCATGTAACATCATGAGATTGATATATCTTTGACAGGTGAATTGAATGGAATTTAAAAACATGCTTAAATATGGCAGATCATACTTTTATTTTGGATTTATTAATGTGCCCATAACATGAGGTATTAATGATACTTTTCATTCATTTCATTCAGTGATCATGCCAACTAATGGGTGGAAGTTTTACAGAGAGAGATCCAAACTCAAAATAAAGAGGAATATTAGTGGAATTAGTCTGCCTCCTTAAGTCATGTGTGCTCCATCACTGAAGGGGCTTCAAAGATTGTACAGCCATTTGTATAGGATAATTTGTGGATATCTGTTCTGTAACCAGAAGTCTTCCAAGGTCCCTTTTAATCATATGATTCCATAATTCTGGTTGTTTATATTAGCAAGTGTTATTATTTGAACTCAGCTAAAACTAAATTATTAAGTTCATTGCAATGACTAGAGGACCTCTGCAGGGGTGGGTTCTAACTTACCTCGCTGCCGGTTTGCTTCCTCCCGCACCGCGTGGCCTCGCCTTGTGGACGCGCGCATGCACAATGCAAAAACATAAAAAAAATTTAAAAAGCCAAAAACAAGATGGCGACACATGCGCAGTGCTGGAAACTCGGCTTCTGCGCATGCGCAGAAAAAAAAATTAAAAAATCAAAAAGATAATAATCAAAAATTCAAAAAAAAGATGGCTGCGCCGACAGACCGGCACCGATCGAACCGGATCTGTGACATCATCATGACATCACCAGCAGGTCGCTACCAGTTTAGGCGAACCAGTCCAAACCAGGAGGAACCCACCTCTGGACCTCTGACTGGAAATGCTTCACTCAGTAAGTAGAGTATAAAGTTTAACAGCTGCTCATCTTACATGTCTACATATGGATTATTCTGAATAGGGAAACAAAAATGCACACTTTTTTCTACCACAAAAATAAACCCCAGAGAAAGATTGTGTAACTCTAGGGAAAAAATAATATTTAGAATTCCCTTTCAACAAGCATGTCAAAAGAAAAGAAACCCTGAGTTGAAGTCCTTGAGTGTTTTCCATACAAAAGAAAAGATGGCTAGGAATTGTTACAAATGGTTTGCGCGCACACACACACACACACACACACACACACACATATCAGACAGCAACTCTGTCTGGGTGTATCTCTAAAGTCATGAACTTCTGCACGTCTTTTGCATTTTTCCCTTATAAATATTATTAGTGTGAAAATATTAACAGTGTGCTTAAATATATGCTGACCAGCGTCATTTTGATATGAGAACAGATTTAACCTTAAACTAGCTGAACTATCATTTGCACAATGCATTCAGTAGCGTGTTTCTACCCTGCACAATATTAAAAACAAACCCACTGCAATCCTGAACAAAGCAAATCAGGTGCAGAATTACAGCACATGACAGCTGCCTAGAGATTTTGAGCCTGATATAAAATTCAAACTATAATCAATTAATGCCTTTGATTCCAGGTAATTTTGTCAAAGTGTCAAGACCAATAGCACTTCTCACATAACGGTGTAGAGTTTCATAAGTCTGCTGCCACTTGTATTTATACTTTAGGTAGTATATATTTAAAGCAACTTAGGATCCAGTTTTCCTGGCAGAAAAATAGCCAAGAACTATAAGGATTAACATTGATACAAAAATAGGCATAAGGGGTCTGGAAAATATTTCCTCCTAGGTTATAAATACAGTCATGCGAGTCAAATTTGGTAGCCTAATTACTTTAGCAGAGTTTCCTTAAATGTACTACATTTAACCTCCTAGGGCCTTGTTTGCAGTATGCTACTGGAAAGTAACATACTTTGCAATGTTTCACTAAAATAAATACATTTGTTAGGTAGGAAGCATAAGAAAGTAGTTCATTATATATTATTAAACAAAGCAGCAATCTTAAGAGAAACTAGAATTCTGAAACATCAAATGTCTTAGTTCTTGAACAACTATTTTATATTGACAATACAAAGCAGCTCATATATTATTATAACACATTATAATCTTCTCAATATTTTGCTTAATACTGCACAGTAGTAAAGTTAATAACCCATTTTGGCCATAGGGCAAACATGATCCTAGAAGCTCTTTTGAGACAGCATGGCCTTAGGTCAATTTAAAGTTTACAAAATGATGTAGAACGTTTTCAAACTTTCAAAAACTCTTAATAAAGTAGCTGTATGAGGTTAAGTGATGTTTATTCTCCTACTCTTGGGTTTTATCAGTTTAACTGTACTTATTTTGGATTTTAAATTGTCATGGAGTTTTTAATTGTTGTCTTGTATGCTGTCCAGAGTCACATATTTATGAGATGGGTAGCTATATAAATCTGCTAAATAAATAAAATAAAACATGGTATTTAAGAAAGATGATGGTAAAGCATCTGCAAGATACAGATAGGGAGCACTTCCACATGATCACTGTTATCACTCTTCAAAGATGCCTCAGAACGTTATAATTGAATATCTTATAGTGGGTCTGTGATTATATTCACCACACAGATTATGGAAACACTTGAGTTAATGTACATTAATTAGGGAACACAGAAAATGCCCTCTGGCCAGACACCCTCTTCCTGAATCTTACACTGCCATGTTGTTTATTACAAGGAAAGGAAAGAGTGATGGCACTCAATAGACTTGATGGTTGAGAAGAATGGGAAAGCAATGAAGTCAAGAAGCAGGCTCTGGTAGGAGTTCCTGCCAATGAAAAAGCATTCTCTACCCAAGCATGCAGAGATTCAAATATTTAAAACCGCAGTATTTCTTTTTTGTGATTTGAGATTTTTGGGGAACTCCAAAAATGTTTCGGTTGGGGAAGAACAACAACAGAATAGGAATGAAGATATGCAGGGTTGCCACAGACGTTTTGTACCAAACTTTTGAAGTCCCTGTGGATAGATTCCTAGGACCATTTTTCAAGGTGCAGAGTGAATAAGTTCTAAAAACTTATTAGGAAAAAGAAAAATGAAATAGTTTTATTTCTGGAAAATAAAATCCAGCAGTTAAAATCAACCCTGCAAAGAAGTAAAGTCAAAAAAGATTGGAGGAACTGTTTTCCAGGAGCCATGAAACAAGATGGTTTGCTTCAAAATGTGGGGCAGCTGACTTCCTTGAATCTCGGTTATCGGCTTTTTCTGCTGGCTATTCTACATGGATGGTCTACTAACAGCCAGACCAATTAGGCACTCAAAGCAATTTACTCAGAAGCTCCAGGCATCTGCCTGACTGCGCCAAGTCTTGGCACAAGATACGAGCTACTATATGCAATAAGTTACACCATTTCATTTTACTCATCAATGAGTTGGCAGTTCTATGCAGTAGCACTAAGCATAAAAGTGGAGGAATGTAATTTATAGTTGTCAGAGGCCTTCATTCCAGCCTCTCTGCTGAATAGCATACGATTTATTGCTGAAAAATCCAAAATGGTACACAAAATATATGACATATTTTGGGGAGACTAGTGACATGTATTTAATTTAATTTAATTTATTTATTTATTTATTTATTTAAAACTTGTAGCCACCATCTGATATAAAATTCTGGGCAGTTACTAATATAATATAGGAACAAACACTTAACATAAAATTATAATATGAACAGCAGTGGCCTTTAGTAGTGGCATGAGTGTACAGTTGCATCCATAACAAGCTATGAAGATACTAAATACCGTGTTTCCCTGAAAATAAGACCCTGTCTTATATATTTTTTTGAACCCTGAAATAAGCCCTTGGCCTTATTGCCATGCACTCAAAAGCCCGATTGGGCTTATTATCAGGGGATGTCTTATTTTGGGGGAAACAGGGTAATAACATGTACCTGTGTTTCCCCGAAAATAAGACCAGGTCTTATTTTCTTTAGGGCCCCAAAATAAGCACTAGGGCTTATTTGGGGGGGTCTTATTTTTTTCCATGTATGGGAGGCCCACTTCTTCTGCTTGCTTGCAGCGGGGCAGGAGGCCGCGTGATGCACCAGTGCTGCCACAGTGAGGCAGGTGTGGTAGAGCTGCCCCATGCACCCTGTACCGGCTTACCTTAGGACCCCCGCAGCCAGGCCATCCACACCCCGACACTTGCCTTGCCTCATGGCCGCGGCACCAACACACCGCTTGGCCTCCTGCTCCGTTGCAGCCGCAAGCAAGCAGAAGTGGGCCAGTGGCCACATGGACTCCTGCTGCACATGGCTAGTGCTGCAGTAGTGGGTTCTAAAACCCTTTACTACCGGTTCGCGTGCACGCTCACGCGCACGCTGCTTCTGCGCAGAAGCGTCCCAGGTGGGTGGGTGGAGCTACTGGCTCTAAGAACCGGGCCGAACCGGGAGCAACCCACCGCTGTAGTGCTGCCGCCGCAAGGCAAGTGTCGGGGCATGGATGGCCTGGCTGCAGGGGTCCTGAGATAAGCCCCCCGCCTCACCTTGTGGCCACGGTACCATCAGCAACCAGACAGAATGGGCAGGTGGCCTGTGGGTGGCCTTTTGTGTAGGCTCTTAAGTAGGGCTTATTTGGGGGATAGGGCTTATATTAGACACACACACAAAAACATGCTAGAGCTTATTTTCGGTGAAATGGTATATGCACAAAACAAACCTGAAGGGGGGGCATTATTTGCATTAGAATATTATGATGCAAATGTCATCATTTGCTACCTACTTTCTTCCCTACTCTCCCCACTCCAAGACTGTGGATTAGTGTGTTCATATAAATAGCCGTCCAAGATAATATTATGGTTATGCAAGCCAAAAGTGCAGCCAAACTATTAAAAAATAAACTATCATGGTTTAGACATCTGACAGTGATATAAAGAAGCTATAGAAAAGATAGACATAACTAGACAATTAGGCTTATGCTATGGGAGAAATCTGAAGACACAATGACATATAAAGTAGAGCTAGTGGCATCTGGAACTGGAATTCAAAGTGAATTGAGCCAGAGCTCAAAGCGAGTGAGGTTGGGTGGCCATATAGCTTTTTTTTCCTCTTTCCTTCTCAGCAATAAAGGTAATTATTGAAAAGGAGGTAGTTGAGAAGGCAAGAGTGGACTTTGGCATTAGGAAAGGTAGATAATGCTAATCCACTCTGAGGCTGTCAGGTTATGGTTTCCTTAGCCTGCTCATATCTGCTTAATGAGCTCCTTAAGTGAAGTGTCTACAGTTGCAGATGGCATAGCTTCAGGAAATGAGTTGCTTTGGCTGTTAGCATACAAATCATTTTATACACTGCTTATAGCTGAAGTGGATTTATAAGTTGAACCACCTGCTAAAGCAGTTCAGGCATGTGACCCATGATAATAAAGCAGGTATAGTTTGTATGGGACATGTGGCTTGAGCCCCAGGAGTGAACTTCAGCTGTTTATTGTCCTCATGGGGTTTTCAAGTTTCCTTCTTTCCAAATTTCAGCTGGATTGTTTCCACTGAAAACAAATGTATAACAAACACTTCCATGCTGTATAGCGTTATAACTATTTCTGATGTACTGTTTATAGGGAATGAGCAAATGATATACTAGAGTAATCTGAATATTATATAAAATAAAGTTGTTTCAGCATGGTTTTCTGTTCATGCAAAGAATTCACTCAGCCAAGAGAGAATAATAGCATTTTATTCCTGCAGAGAAAAGAGCTATCTTATCAATTAACCATTTAGTTCATGACTTTCTGATATAGAGGCTTTCCCAGCTGTTACAACCTATGAACATTTAATAAGATGAGAAATTGGTCGTACTGTTGTGCTATAGCTTCATTTTCACTTAATCTAGATATAGATGCAAAAGGATATGGGTGACACCAGTGTCAAAGGAAATATGAATTAGTGTTCCTTCCCCACATACAGTACAGTGCATTGCCAGCCAATAGGCTGTTTAATTCAACTCATACAATACCATTGATTTTCCTGCCAACCAACCAAAGTATTCTTATACCTCTCTTTATCTTTTTGTCCTTCAGTTTCTTGAAGTGCTTTTAGTTCTAAAACAATGGAATTAGATCCCCAAAATGAGTAGGCAGATTAGCTAAAGATGGTTATAACTTAGAACATCTGCATTTATTGAGCAATTGTAGCTTGTCATATGGATTCTACATATGGTTTTGTACTGCTTTTTAGTGTGCATTCCTTTTCTGCTGCTTTTTTATATTGATGGTTCTTTATTAGATATCATCAACAAAGCTTCCTTGCCCCAGCGTAAGGATGTCCCACTTACTGTTTACTAAGAATTTATCCTCACACTCTCATTGCTATCTTACGGTCAAATATCACCAACTTTTCTTAAAATTGGCCATGTCTGAATTTCAGTAAGGAGCCACCAACACTGTCCTAACAGCATCACATACTAGAGATATACACACAGCAGCAGAGCATGGTTTTATTCTGGGTTCATGATAACAGTGTATTGTAAGGACCATCAAGATTTTGAGCAATGGTATAGGAAGAAAGCTTTGCAAAACAGGCTATGTGGGTGAACTCAATATTTATCTGCTGATTGCCGGCTGCCTGCAATTTGGCAGTTCGAATCTCATCAGGCTCAAGCCTTCCATCCTTCCGAGGTTGGTAAAATGAGAACCCAGATTGTTGGGGGCAATATGCTGACTCAGTAAACCGCTTAGAGAGGGCTGTAAAGCATTGTGAAGCAGTATATAAGTCTAAGTGCTATTGCTATTGCTATTTAAATTTTTATTATTAAAAAGTATAATTCCAAAATAACCTACAATAGTAGAAAATATAGACAGGCAAATAAATTACAGTGTTGATTACAATATTATGTGTATCATGTAGCAGCCAGCTTCTGCAAACATAGGGGAATGGTTGAAATACTGATATCAAACTCTGCTTCTAGAGCAGAATGGAACACGTGATTGATTGATTGATGATTGATTGATTGATTTCATGTCATTTCTATAGCCTGCCCCCCTGAGCAAACGACTCTGGTCAGCTCAGAATTAAAAAATATATTACAATTAAAATATTTAAAACATTTTAAAACAGTAAAACCCATTAAAAAAATAAAAACATCTAATTCGAGTACGTACAAAGCAAATGTGCGCAGCACTCTCTGAGGAAGCTTGATTAAGTATAGCAATGCATCCATCCATGCATTCCTTTTCAGCTCTTTCATCATTCTCTTCATTCATTGAAAATAAAATAACAAACAGAAGGGGGAAAAATAAAGCAGAGAATAAACAAAGCAGTACACCAAAAACAAAGTGGTATGGACTATCTGACATGAACAAGATGATTATTGATAAAACATGAGCACCGAACAAAGAATACATTTTGTTACATATAAATAGTCCTCTCAGCTATTCTATTAGAAGTTTGAAAGGGAGGAAAATATTAGCCATATTGATTTTTAAATTAAAAAACAGCATTACCCTATATGGCAGAAGGCTGAACACTATAACTGTCTGCAGTTAATCAAGGAATAAGAATTTCCATTCTCCACAGGAAGTATTTTATAACTGGTATCCCTCTAGCTACTGTGCCATCCTATTCACATTCTTATGTAAAGATTCAGATTATCATTCCTGGTCTTTGTTTAACTCTGAATGTATGAATTATGAGTAAGAATAAAGAGAACTAATTCTGAAGAATTTTATCTACAGCCTCAGGAACATACTGAAAGAAAATTATGATTAGATTATAAATAACAGAGGGCTGTTATTAAGATGAATGAATAAGAACTATCAAATAATTGGAAATCTAGCATTTTAATAAAACTTAATGAGGGCAAATGGCAAAAGTTAATACAAGGTGTTAGTTTGTGAGAATGAACTTTCTGTCTTTTCTTTTCACATAAAAAAATGCTGGAGAGAAGAAAAAATCCATACAGATCAGCTTCATAAACGCTGCCTAGATGGCTCCTATGAGGTTATTTTAGACTAGAACTAACAAAAGATTTAAATTGCAAAATGTTATTTAATATGTAAACAATTCAGGAAATTAAATTAATTTAAATTCAATTCAATTCAGGAAGTTTAAACAAACGAATTGAACAATCCAGTTGTAGTTCTTTGTCAATGGAAGGATATGTAGATTTGCTTACAAGTTTATAATCAGCCAGATCACTGTTCTTAAGTTCCTTAACATTTCCTGCAGGCAATCAGTTCCAAGCAGTAAGACAATAAATGAAACCACATGGCTATGTTGAAATACTCTGTACCAGTCCCTGAATCTGCAAAAAAAATATGCCAGCATAAAATTTGTATCCCAATCTGCCTTAGTATGGAGGCTGGTGAGTGAGAAATAACCGAATCCCTTACTATAATGTGGGGTAAAGTGGGTTGAGTAAATATAGGCAAATGTTTGGAGTAATATGTTTATCTATTTATCAGGTAACTCAACTAACAAATCACAAGTTGGAGATGCTCCCTGCCTATGACCCATCAGCCAAGCTATTTCTAAACACAAGTCTAGTCCTGTCCTAAATGAGTGCTAAACCCATACTTAAAAATGGTCTGGTTAACTTGTTGCAGACACAAAGGAATGGCATGAGATGAAGCTGAAGGAACAAATAAGTGTTTGTTTTTAGCAAACTCAGTTCTTAAATTGTGTTACAAGAAGACAGTAATGCTTGCAGTAAGTCCAAAATTATCCTCATAGCTGCCAGCATTTAGGAGGAACTGGGGGTAGCCACGGAGCCAGAAAACTAAAAGTATGGCCATGAAAATCCCTTATTAGTTGAAGCAGCAGAAAATCTGTAATATACACATAGTGGTCACAGAAAGAGCAGCACACACTGGCAGAGCCTGGATCTCCTTCCCAGTTTAACTTTTTGTGCAGCACAGGATTAGTATCCTTTCTAGAGAATACTAGCCCTGATTCTTAAATACAAGACTAGCACTCCATCAAGAGAGTCCTAAATTTGTGCTTATAAAAGTCTTTTGGAAGAACAGCAATCAGATGAAGACTGCACTGGGACTAAAAAGAGTTAATTCTATACCATGTACTTTCATGAAGCAACAGGAAACAAAGCCAGCAGTATAATGGATTTTTCTCTCTCTCAGTTCTCACAAAGAGCTCTCTGCTATCCTGTACAATCAAGAACCTAAATGTTCTCATTTGTAACTATGTAACCTATAAAATGATGCTAGATTACACTTTATGCAACTATCTCTTAACAATAAGCATCCTGCAATTGACAATATCTCTGCCAATAAGTAATGGGGTACAAATAACAAGTAGTCTGGAAAAAAAATAGGATTTTTTTGGTTCCTTCTCAAGATGGCTGCTGAACTGTAAGGGAATTTTTTATTTCTTGCTGACAATCTTCTGATTTTACTGCCAAAGCTCTTTCTATGGCAGTCCTGCTCCCTGGACTTGAATGGGAGCACTTAGGAATGATCCAAGATGGCTTTTGGATGGTCATGGATTCACCTGGCAAGGGGATTCCAATTCCCTTTGGGAGCGGTCGGAAAGGCACCGGGCATACGTCTTCTTCTGAGCAGTTCTGTTTCTTAAGCATGCCTACGTTTTAACTTCACTTTTTTTAATCCTCTGTTTTATTTTGCTTTTTATCTTTAAAAGTTGACCAGTTGGCTGAATGCTGATTTATTTTAACCCTGTGTTGGATTCTATCTGTTTTTTTTTCTTTTGATTTAATTTGTTTTGAATCACTTTCACTTTTCCATAAGGAAACACTGGGTGTCCTGGGATAGTGAAAATGCTTTCACTTGATTTACATTTTTATTGGGCATTCACTACAGGGATTTTGTTCTTTATCAATTTGCAAAAAGTTTGGAGTTTATTTTTCTTAATCTTTCTTTTAATTTTGGATTTTCTCTGCTCCTCTGTCTTTTTTCTTATTCTGCTTTGAAGAACTCTCTTATCTACTTCATAGAACAACAATATATCAGATTACAGACTAGGGAAGGAGCCTAACATTTGAAAAAAAGACTGTTTGCCAACATGCAATTCTTAACTGAAAGTTTTTTTAAAAAGTCTGATGAATTCATAAAACATTCAGAGATAAGTGACTGTAAATATATTAAATCCACAAAAGGAATATGATTTCAAAGTAGTAGATTCTCTGAGAAGAAATATGGACCTAGACTTAGAAATAACAGAGTCAACTCCATAGACCTCCCTGAAGTTCAAGCCTGCACTCTTATACAACAGCAGAAAACTGTCTCAGTGGATAAGTGATAAATTGAGTTCTTTTAAGGATTTATCCTTAAAGGAGATTGGGGAATAGTTTTGTTACATTTAACTGGGGAACTCTTTTGGGAAGATAGATTGGCTTTGGCGATTGCATTTTTTGTATTTAATCAGACAACAATTGATAAGAGATGCTATTAAGAAACAAACATGGATATTTGCTCTGGGACCAAATATAATTAGTGCTAATTCTTGGGATGATTTTGGATAATTAAGAAGCGTGGTAAATTTTGTACAAATTGATTACAATAGTAGTTTGTTAACAGAGGGTTTTAGAATTTTAATCTTGTCTCTTATTATTGTTGTTGTTCTTCCTGTTAATTATTTTGTTATTAATATAGTATATAGATGATAGGCTAAAAACTTGCAAATGGAATTAGTAGTTTAGTATTTTAAAATTCTTTGGGCTTATTTTGCAAGAGGTGGAAAACTAATACTGTTGTAATATATTAATCAGCATTCAACTGGGGAGGCAATATGTGTATGTGTATTAGTTTTTTAATGCACTTTTTCTTTTTAATGTCTTGTTTGTTTTGTTTCTTTGTTTCTTTAAAAATGGTGTTTTCTATTTTAACTTTTTTTGAATAAAATAAAAATAGATTAAAAATAGGTTTTTGTTGTTCAGATTGCAGCTTAAGCTGCTGTTAAACTTATGGAACAGAAGCTATTCTACAGGGCTGGAACAATAGAAATTGATTTAGAAATAGACTAGCTGGCAAAAGCTACCATTCAAATATAATAAAGCTAACCAGTAAAAGTTTTCAGCAATGGGATTCTAAAATGGAAATGTCTCACTCTGAGGATGGTCTGTGGAAATTATTACCACTGAAAGAGCTAGAGCAGAGGAGATAGCAAACCAAGAGCTATATTCAATTTCTATATGGAAAATATGCAGCCAATTAATATAACAAGACAAAATATAGTTGAAGGAATGTGGATTTCCCTATAGAAATTGCTTGAGAGGGCTAATTTAAATACTTAATGTATGACTAAGGAGTTTACACGGAACAAAATTGCAAAAGTATGTGAATGTAATGCTAAAATCTATATAACAAGAACATGGAAGAGGAAATTACAGTAGAGGCAACCATGTTGCTGCTAGAATGCAAGTTCATGCTGGAGTATGTGTCAGTCAAGTTGATTGATGAATATCATCAAAACAGCAGGGAGAATGCAGGCAAGGAGTCAAAATGAGATAGCTCTCAAGCCCCAGGGAGAAACAGATTGAAAGAGGCCCTGCACTATTTTCACAGCAACAAAGCAGGGCAGCTAGAGAAAGACTGCTCACTCTGGTAGATTGAGGATCACAAGAGGGGAACTGCTGCAAAGAAAGAGGTAGTGAAAGCTACAGCTAGTAAAGGGAAGAGAACAGATGTCTATAAGTCACAGTGGGAATGCTTCAAAGCAATCAAGGTAGAGAGTGAACCCAAGGGTGCATAAATACTAAGGCCAGTGGCAAAAAAAAAAAAGCAAAAAATTATGAATATGTAAAAATAAAGCTTAGTAGAAGATGGGAAGAACCTACCTGTGAAGGAACTGAACAGAGAGGTTTTTAGGACTCCAGTACTAGAATATTGATATGAAACAACCTCTACTAAGGAAGCTGCTAGACAAAGGTCTAAATGAGGTCCAACAGAAAAGATAAAGGCAGACTTCTAATAAAGCCTTGACCACAGATCAGCATGCAAGCTTTGAGAAGAATGAACCTTGAATGATGAGCCACATACCATTGAGAAAGGATGTTGGACTGGCAAAAGCAGATAGATCAATACTGAACTGGAACTAAGAGTTAATTGCTAATTCTTGTCTATTCATGAGAAGGAAAGTGAGGGCAATCTATTATTGTTCTAGAGCCGTGATGGCGAACCTATGGCACGCATGCCACAAGTGGCACACGGAACCATATCTGCCGGCACGTGAGCCATTGCCCTAGCTCAGCTCCAGCGCACATGTGCATACCAGCCAGCTGATTTTTGGCTCGCGCGGAGGCTCTGGGAGGGCATTTTAGGCCTCCGGAGGGCCTCTGTGGGGGCGGGGGAGGGCGTTTTCACCCTCCCCAGGCTCCAGGAAAGCCTCTGGAGCCTGGGAAGGACGAAAAACGAGCCTACCGGGCCCACCAGAAGTCGGGAAATGGGGGAGGGGGGTCATGCACGCATGTGCGGGGGCAGGGCAGTGCAGGGGGGTCTCACCCGCACATGCGCAGGGGGTGGGGCGCATGGCGGGCATTGAATTATGGGTGTGGGCACACACGCGCTTGCGATAGCGCGCACGCGCGTGCTTTCGGCATCCGAGGAGAAAAAGATTCGCCATCACTGTTCTAGAGTCTAGACATATATAAAGCATTATAATAGACTCTTCTTCTCCTATTCTCTCAAATGGCTTTCTGCTCTTCTGCTCCACCACAACAAAACTGGAGATAATCTCTTTCTATGTAATTCATGAACCAGATAAAAATATTTATTTTTTACCTTGGAAATTCTGAATTCAGCTAGACTCATCTTTGCTAATTGAGTCCTTGGAAAGCAACAGTTAAAGAAAAGACAAATATAACATTATGAGGAAACATCAGAAAAACTGGCTGCAGCATGTTTGTATTACGGATAAGGAGTCATAAGGATGGAGTTCATTGATTCCCATCTCCTTTAGTCATGCTCATTTATCAAGTCAAATTATATTACTTAAGGTGCTAAAAGAGCCCATGGTTACTATACTATATGGTATGCTATATTATATAAGTATAAACTATATATACTATAAGGTATATAGCCGAGGTGGCGCAGTGGTTAGAGTGCAGTACTGCAGGCTACTTCAGCTGACTGTTCAGCAGTTCAGCGGTTCAAATCTCACCGGCTCAAGGTTGACTCAGCCTTCCATCCTTCCGAGGTGGGTAAAATGAGGACCCAGATTGTTGGGGGCAATATGCTGACTCTGTGAACCGCTTAGAGAGGGCTGTAAAGCACTGTGAAGCGGTATATAAGTCTAAGTGCTATTGCTATTGCTAAGGTTACTATAAACACCAGTCTCGCAATAATAACATAACCGTTTCCCCTCCATTTTAGCAAGTTAAACCAGGCAGTTTATATGGGTTAAATCAACATTTCAGAGACTTTTTTTTTTATATGTCTTGCCTGAATCATCCTAAGCAAGGAAACAATACTGAACAATCTTGTCAATGATATTTAAAAAAAAAAATCAGATGAATGGGGACAAAATAAACTTATTTAACACATGCTCTCCCTCTGTCTCTCTCCCCCCTCTTTTTTTTTCTATAGGGCTAAATATTTTCAAGGAAAGAAGGTGAATGGGGAATTTGAGATCCGAGTGGAACAGGTCAGTGAGGAAAAAAGCAGTGCAGGCATTTAGTTCACTCCTGGCTTTGCAGGTGTCAGTTAGGAAGAGATTTTTATCTAAAGGAACATTTTGGAGCTTGCTTACCTCAGATTAAATTGATTTTTCTGTTATGGTAGAGTACAGAGTGTACTGCCACGCACCTACTTAACCATGCTGGAGAATGTTATACTTTTGTTCGCTGCTGAGTGGAAATGCTATCTTTCTTAGAAAAACAAGTTGTTGTTCTTATTAGAAAAACTACTCTGTTTTGGAGGGGGAAAAGTACAATGTTTTTATAAGTGAAATGTCCAAACGATTAAACCTTGTGGAAAATAATATAATCAATATTGCTTCAAAATATTCTGGGAGAAATTTGTAAGGTTCTTCCCTATACTATCACTACTACCTAAGCTCTATCTTCCCAGCATGGCTAGCTTACAATTTGTTTTTGTTTTTGTTTTACTTCGTCTCTGATGTGCCAAACCTCACTCTGTTGACATATAACAGGTCAGGCTTTATTTCTGACTTTTTGCTATGAAAAAAAGAGAGTTTTTTTTAAGCTCCCAATAACACAGAACTGTTAACTGGTTTGGGGATTCTGGGAGTTGAAATCCACACATAGAATAGAATAGAATAGAATTCCATTCCATTCCATTCCATTCCATTCCATTCCATTCCATTTAGAATAGAATAGAATAGAATAGAATAGAATAGAATAGAATAGAATAGAATAGAATAGAATAACAAAGTTGGAAGGGACATTGGAGGTCTTCTAGTCCAACCCCCTGCTTAGGCAGGAAACCCTACACCACTTCAGACAAACCCTACACCACTTCAGACATCTTTAAGTTGACATGGTTGAGAAACACCGGTACTGGTGTCATGTGCTTTTTTTGTAGTCCAGATTGGGTGACTCTTCTTCACTGTTCTGCAAGATACTTTAGGCTACACAAATGCATTAAATAATGCATAATGATTGTGCATTCTGCAAGCCTAGTGAGAGAAAAACCTGTCTTTTGTCCTGTCTATTCCACAGTTCTCAGGTTCAAATGAATTGGCTGAACTATTAGTATAGTAAACTATAGATTTCTTCTAAAACAACCTTTTCTAACTCGGTGGGCTTGTTGGATGTGGATTAAGGTTCTTGAAGTACAACTGAATTGGAGGAACCTATTTGGAATTAGTCTACCCTGCAGTCATTTTGCAATGTTGTTTCTTATGATCAGGCATGAAAAAAGGTTATTTTTGAATGATTATATAATGCAACGTACTGCCCAGATTCACTACGCTCTAAACTTGTTCAATGTTTTCAAATGGAATTCTCTCAAAATATAATGAATATTTTGGCCAATACCACAAGCACGAAACTTTGTTAAGTTTATAGCTGGTCAGTGAAGCCAGATTTCAAAAATAAACCCAGATGTGATGTTTGAAATAGGCACTCAGGTCCTATTTAAAGAATTTTCCTGTTGAATGATGATGATGATGATGATGATGATGATGATGATGATGATGATTGCAGCAAACCTAATTCAGTGTCCACTTATTATTAGACTATAAACACTTCTTGAGTGTTTCCAGTGCAAAACAGCACTAATTAGACATGCTGCTGCTGTGGAAATCTTGAGGCAAACATTCCATTTGAAAGAGAATTTTGCAAATAGGTCACTCTATTCTGTGTGTTTTGTTATCAAGTAACCCTGTGTTCTTTTATTCTTTCACTTCAGGCAGAATTTTCAGAACTCAACTTGGCTGCCTATTCAACTGCTGGCTGTATGGTAGACATGCAGGTCATCAGGAACGGCACAAAAGTGGTCAGGTGACAAATATTAGAGTTTTTGTTTCCTTCCAATTAAATTCTTTGTTCTTGCTTTTTTTTTTTAAACAAAATGTGTGTTTCTCAAGTTCCGTCAATAAGGAATAGATAGTTGCAAACAACTTGCTATGGCCTTTAGCAGTAGAAAAAAGATCAGTCCAATTTGTGGTGTGTTGATTGCTAAAAGGGATTTTTTTTTTCTGAAACAGTTTTATTTGTTGAGATCTTGGAAAATGAGTACAATTGTTGTGAAAGAAGTGTCACAACTAGGCTGGTAGGAAATCCCATATCAACATATAATCCCAAATGCTGATTAGGACATGTGTATATCCTTGGATTAAAGAAATATAAGTAAATGTATTTTGTATTAGAAAAGTAGACTGGTGACTAAGTAGACTAAGGCAGAAAGTATTGTTGAAATATAATTATGTCACATATTTACAGGTAGTCCTCAACTTACGAACACACAATTGAGCCCAAAATTTCTGTTGCTGAGACATTTGTTAAGTGCGTTTTACCCCATTTCATGATCTTTCTTGACACAGTTGTTAAGTGAATCACTGCAGTTGTTAAGTTAATAACATGGTTATTAAGTGGATCTGGCTTCCCCATTGATTTTGCTTGTCAGAAAGTCACAAAAGGTGATCCCATGACCTTGGGATTCAGCAACGGTCATAAATATGAACCAGTTGCCAATCATCTGAATTTTGATCACATGATCATGGAGGATGCTGTGAAGATTGTAACTGTGAAAAAGTCACTTTCTTCAGTGCCATTGTAACTTTGAACAATCACTAAATGAACTGTTGTAAATCGAGGACTACCTGTATTTCATTTGTAACTAATATAATTAAAATGTCAGGACATGTCATCTTGGAGAAAACCTGTCTATGTGGTAGCTAAGAGTAGATTCTGACCTGATGGTATTTAATCAAACAAAAGGAGGTTGAGAGAAGAGAGAATTAAAGCAAGTCTTTCTTTTCCCACACTGACCAATATCTAAGCCTTGGTTGTTGGTGTTAATTTTGCATTCTTGGTTGATCTGCTCAAGTCTAATCCCTTAGCAGTAGTGAAGCAGCTTTCTTTGCAAGCTAAGTGCTATTATGCTTACATTACCTGATTTGGAAGCTAAGCAGAGTTGGATTTAGTTACTGCTTAGATAGAAAATGACCAGTAAACACTAGAGATGTAGATACAGCAGGAACTTTAAAAAAAACCATCCTGGAATAGCAAACCACTAGTGCAGTGATGGCGAACCGTTTTTCCTCGGGTGCCGAAAGCGCTATTGCACACGCGCACCCACACCCATAATTCAATCCCCCCATGTGCCCTGCCCCTGCGCATGCACGTGTGACCCCCCCCCGCACTGCCCCGCCCCCCCATGCATGCGCGCACAACCCCCTCCCCCGTTTCCTGACTTCTGGTGTGTCCGGTAGGCCCGTTTTTCGTCCTCCCCAGGCTCCAGAAGCTTTCTTGGAGCATGGGGAGGGCGAAAACAGCCTCCCCCACCCCCGGAGGCCCTCTGGAGGCCAGAAACGGCCCATTTCCTGACTTCTGGTGGGCCCGGTAGGCCCGTTTTTTGCCCTCCCCAGGCTCCAGAGGCTCTCTTGGAGCCTGGGGAGGGCGAAAACGCCCTCTCCCACCCCCCAGAGGACCCCCAGAGGCCGAAAATGCCCTCCCAGAGCCTCTGCACAAGCCGAAAATCAGCTGGCCGGTGCACACATGCGCGCTGGAGCTGAGCTAGGGCAACGGTTCGCGTGCCAGCAGATATGGCTCTGCGTGCCACCTGTGGCACGCATGCCATAGGTTCACCATCACAGCACTAGTGTTTCCAAGAAACCATCTTGGTAGTGTCTATGTAATGCCCAAGAATCAAGTTAAATTTGAGGACATCTTCACATTTTCCTTACTCCTTGAGTATGAAACAATTGTTTTGTACATTTGTGTCTGTGATCATTACAAGTAAGCTGAAAACAATATTTCTGTTCATGTGTTGATTTTCATGTATGCTAAAAGCCTCCTAGCATCACTTTATAGTGCCAGATGGGCAGCATATAAATTTCATGAATAAATAAATAAATGGCACCTCCCACCTATGATTTCCAATTTTTTGTGTACTCTTCTTCTTAGTCATATTTTCTTTCTTTTTGTGTTCTCATAGGCTCTAGCTTTGTGCACCTATGTGCCCCTTAATCCTGCTGACTTTGATGATATAAATGCTGTTATACTATGGATTTGACTTCAAGATCTTACAAATGGTTATTAAGAAATTCTGATCAGTCACCATAGCCAATTAAATAATGATATAGTACAGTATATTGCAGTGATGGTGAACCTTTTTTTGGTTCACGTGCCAAAAGGGGGGGAGAGTGGGGGGTCGTGCGGGTGCATGCCCACACCCATAATTCCATGCACCCCCCCCCATGCATGAGCGCATGACCCCCCCCCACTCCCGGCACGCGATGGCACGCCCGTTTTTCACTCTCACCAGGATTCAGAGCCTTTCTAGGAGCCTGGGGAGGGCGAAAATGGCCCTCCCCCCCCCGGAGGTCTTCTGGAGGCCGGAAACGTTCCGTTTGCCGACTTCCAGTTGGACCGGAAGTCCTGTTTTTTTGCTCTCCCCAGGCTTCAGAGCCTTCAGAGGCTTCAGAGCCTCCCAACTTGAAATGGGCCATTTCTGCCCTCCGGAGGGCCTCGGGGGGGAGGCCGTTTTTGCCCTCCCCAGGCTCCTAAAAAGGCTCTGAAGCCTGGGGAGAGCAAAAAAAACGGGATTTCCGGTCCAACCAGAAGTCAGCAAATGGAAAGAGGACCTCCAGGGGGTGGGGAAGGCCGTTTTCACCCCCTCCAGGCTCCTAGAAAGGCTCTTGAGCTTGGGGAGAGCAAAAAATGGGCCTTCCCCACCCCTTCTGGAGGCTGGAAACAGCCTGTTTCCCGACTCCCTGTGGGCCCAGAAGGCCCAAAAATCAGCTGGCCTGCGTGCGCATGCGCGCCGGACCTGAGCTCGCGTGCCCACCAATATGGCTCCGCGTGCCACTTGTGGCACACGTGCCATAGGTTCGCCATCACGGGTATATTGCATAACATAGATAGTACTAAGCAACCACAATGAGAGAAATATATGCAGATTAAAGAAATAGGCAAAGAGCTCATCCACATAGCTAGTTATTGCCATACTTTCCTCCCATCCCAGAACTAAGAGGAAATCCTGACCTTAGATTTTCAGTATTAATATTATGCAAATGATGGCACATGGTCATCATAACAAAATGCCTTATTGGAGTTTCCTCTTGCATGTTTTCCCACTGCTCCAGTTTAAATTATGAATAAGAAGGAGTGTGTAATGTTTCAGTCTGATCATCTTCCTTTCTCTATTGTGTCTTCCCCATTTGTTTCTAGGGCTTCCTGTTTGCCACAATTTCCTCTCGCACTGCCTCATAATCTTAATGATTTGCTGAGTTAAGACACATGTATTTATTTTAAGTGAGGATTGCTAATTTCAATTTGACGAATATTTTCAAGATACAGAATTTTCTCAGGGAGAAGACCATGGCTGTTCCAATGCGTGCTTTAGTTGTGTCTTCCCAATATCTTTTTACAATCTCTGAAGTTAATCCAGTCTTACAGGTTGTCTGAACCTTCCTGTTTTCTCACATCTCATTACACTCCCAAGCTCTTCATAGACTCCCTATTCAAGCCAAAACCCAATTTGAAGCACTAAAACTTTTATTCATAGTTCTCCAGACATAATCCAAAGTATTTGTCTGTATTTCTCCCTCCTGCTCGTTAAAAAAAATCCTTCTTTTGGTTGTAACTTCCAGGACACAGGTTCAATTCTGGGGTTCAGGGACCTGGCCTTGGAACTCTGGAATCAGTTCCTTCCTTTCCTTTGTCTCCATGAAAGAAGTCTGATTTGGCAGATTACTGCAAACACTCGGCATTTGGTCAAAACAGTGATGATTTAGCCCCTGGGACACTCAACACATCTGTCTTATGTTACTACCCTTGAAGTAACGTGGTAGACATTAGACATAGGTGAAGGTAGATAAGGGAGATGTTTGGCAGTGTCAGTATGAAAGCATACTTCTAATGAACCCTTTAGAAAGCCTCCTTATTTCTCCTTCTCCCTTCTCTAATTTCTCATGCCTTTGTCATAGTATTCAAATTAATCTCCATGGATCTGTCCAGTGCTTTAATCCCTGACCTCTTGCTGCTCATACAAATATCCTCCAATCCATAATTCCAACCAAGTGAAAATTTGCCCCAAATCAGTAGAAAGTACAGAACCATCAGTATAAGGGTTTCTAAATCTGAACAGATAGTGGTAATAAATAGATGTCATAAATACAATCAAGTTGACCAGTCTAAGGTTCTGCTTCTTAAAGTATTGTCCTGTATCATGGGGTTTTTTTTTGTTTTTTTTTTGTAAGAATGAACACACAGAGAGACACCTCTACCCAGAAAGAAAATCAGCTATACAGCACAGAAGAGCAATAAAATTCATCCAATAAGGAGCAATAAAACATAAGATTTAAAACAAAACTAGTGGGTAACCATGGTAAAAGGTCAGTAGTCTTTAACTGTCACTGAAAAGACATTCATATTGCTTTCAGGTGAATCTCCTTGATGAGGGCATTCTATTTCAAGTGACAGCTTAAAAGACATTTCTCCAGATGACACTCATCATTTCAGAAAAAAACGACCAAAGGAGAGTAAGCTAAAAAAAGTACCTATGATGGTCTAGAGGTGACCTGTATGAATGCCAGAAAACGTTTATAGCCTTCCTATAAAATGTATCTGTACCAAATATTTGAAACACTGAACTAAATATAAGTCAGATGTGCAAACTGAAATTTCATTCGTGTTTTAAAATCAGGCCACAAGTATAATAAACCAGATGTGTAAAAGAGTTTTGAAGGTGACATTTTGGTCAAAGAATTCTACTTAGTCACAGACTGACTTTCTTTATGTGTTAATTTGAAAAGTTTCCAGATCATGTTAGCTAAATTGTGATAAAATAAATTATGAATACATTTATTATAATGTATTCAGCAGAATCAATTACTTGGGATGATAATTAATCTGAAGAAACCTTTGAGGGATTCTGTGGATCTTCAAGAGAAAATAGATTAAATATAAGAGTAAATTATTATTCTGAAGGTATGGCTACTTAAATGGGAGAACTGAGTCAGCCTGATAAAGTAATGCCAGCTAGTAAGGAGCAAATTACAGTTATGAGGATGCTAGTAGCAGGATGGAATAGTTTGATGCTATACATTATGTCTGAATGTCAACCCTTTTGCCTAACAACATTTATTCTTTATCCTAGTTATTGAATAGCAATCACTTGTCTGTCAGTACAATGGAGAGGGCAGAGGTTGTTCTGTTTCCTAGATATAATCATATTCATTCTTTAATTAAAACTGACTGGTCCATTGATTCTTGTTGTCAGTCTAATTGGGGATCTTGCCAGGGTTGTGACCTGTTGTACTAGAATTCCAGATTAGCTGTACCATTTAAGGTCTACATTTTTGTGCATTTATTACAAAGATTTCCGCATCACCTTCTTGTTCTTGTTTTATTGGTTTCTTCCTATTTTTATACCCTATTAATCAGAACTGTACCAAACATGCCTAATAAACTAATTCCATGGTAGTTTTATATTTCCTTTTGCCAATTTTCCATTTGTATAAGAAAAAAATAGCATTTTTCAAGTTGTTAGGTACAGATACAGTCTTCCTAGTCTGGTCAAACAAGTTTCACAGTCACTCTATATTTTAAGATTCCTTCAGCCATATATGTAGCCCTACCATTTTTCAACATTCTCACAACATTAATTACTTCCTTTTCATCCATTTTTCTTGGATGCTAACAACTGTAGCATTTATTTGAATTCTACTCATCAACATATCATTATTTAAATACAACTCTCTGAAATTCCCATTCCAGTATTCCCTCACTTTAGTTTCTTTCAGAATCATGTCATCACTTTTATTTTTAGTTCTCTTCATTCAGTGGAAGGTCCTTTTTTAGTTTTTTTCAACCACTTCCAGTTTTTAATTTCCATCATCAAAATCACACTGCATTTGGATGCCTCTTTTAGTTTTCGCAGGATTACATTTAAGTTCCTTGCTATTTTTGATTATATTCTTTCAATTATGTTTTTCTCTGTGTGTACACATTCTACAATATCCTTTCCTCATATTTTTTCTTTTCCACCACCATTTTTACTTAACTCGGCTTCTGCGCATGCGCAGAAGAAAACAAAATTTAAAAAAAATCAAAAAAATTAAAAAAAAGATGGCGGTGCCCACGGACCGGCACCGACCGAACCAGATCTGTGATGTCATTGTGACATCACCAGAGGGTCGCTACCAGTTCGGGCAAAATGGTCCGAACCGGGAGGAACCCACCTCTGAATTTCTTAATTACAGAAGTATTTTATGCTTGATTTTTGTTATCATTCCATTTAGCATTATTATGTTCATCAAATCTCAGGTGTGAAGGGATTAAAAGAGAAAGCAATGACATAATTCCGTAAGAAATACATAAATAAAGCACTAGCAGCAAAGTATTCATTTATTGCCTTAATAATATTGCCTTAAGAGAATGAGCTAAACTGCTGGGTAGAACTTCATAATTTGGGCACTGCAAGACAAGAAGCAATGGGTGGAAACTAATCAAGGAGACAAGCAACCTAGAATATTACGGAGAAATTTCCTGACAGTGAGAACAATTAACCAGTGGAACAACTTGCCTCCAGAAGTTGTGGATACTCCAACACTGGAGTTTTTTAAGAAGAAATTGAACAACCATTTGTCTGAAATGGTATGGCAGGGGTTTGGACTAGAAGACCTCCAAGGTCCCTTCCAACTCTGTTATTCTGCTACTTAAAATACTTGTCTTCAAGTCCTTGTGTGGCTGATTATATCGTGAGGACATAAGGCAGGGATATTGTTTTATTTTTCCTATCCTAAATGTAAATCTAAAGACAACAAATAATCTCTTGAATTGACCCTGGAAATAATTTTTTTTAATATACAATTTATTATAAATAGTATATTGGCTAAGACAAGGGTGGAAGACTTCGGGATATTTGGGAGCTGTACTTTACACATTTAGGGAGTCCACTCAAGGGAAAGGATTCTTAATTCTAAATAAACCCCATCTTTTGAAACTGGTTTGTTGCTTTACCTTAGGAAATACTTTGCTTAAAAAGTTTTTTCTGTGTTTTCATTTCTTTACATAAATTTTAAGCCTTTTCTCAGATATCATTATAAATCTCATGTTGTGAAGAGAAACAGAAAAGCTGTACGATCTCCTCAGGTAGCTGCGATCACCGGTTTCCCCCCTTCAAGTTTGTTTGAGAAGTCCAAGAATGCCACAGCAATTTATACATTGTCGCAATTTTGCACTTAATTGTTTATTCTTCTTGGAAAAATAGTCCAATAATCACTATTTAAGAAAATAATCTAATTCCAATACAGCACTTCTTGTCACTCAAAAATCTCAGCTGAGACAAACCAGTCTTTAACTATAATAGACAAATGAGGATTCCTTGAGAGCAGAAATCTGTTTTGTATGTGTAAAATGGTCTTCCTTCTTTATTTATTTTATTCTCATTTTACTTCCTTATTATGGAGAATTTGGTAAATTTGGGCCAATTTCCAATGAGCAATAAGCCAAATGAAATTCCTCTATGTTATTTCTGTGCTCTGTCTAGACAGGTGAGATGAACCAGACTTGTAAAAACACCACATAGGCAGCGGTGGGCTGCTCCCAGGTCGGCCTGGTTCTGTGAACCGGTAGCTGCGGCGGCGGGAGGCTCCGCCCACCTGCAGAAGCATCGCGCGTGCGTGAACCGGTAGCAACGGGTTTTAGAACCCACTACTGCACATAGGCCAGATAGGATATGTGGCAAGTCTTGCTTTTATAAAATGACCAAGGTTATAGTGGCTTGTTAGATACTTGGTTACCTATTAAGTTAACTGCTTCCTTTCCTTTAGAATATCAAAGTGTCACATAAAGTGGCACTAATTTTAGATACTTTCATGGAGTACAGTGTTAAAATAGACTAAAATTACATTTTTCTCTGTTACGTAAAGTTGATTAATAAGGAGACAACAGCACTATCTATGATTCCATAGGTTTCTTGCCATGAAAAAAAATGTGCCTAAAATTTAAATTAAAAGCCCATTAATATAAACCCAACCAAATTAAATGCTATCTCTGCCTTGTTGAAAGTAATCTCTGAATAAGGAATAGCTGAAATTGTAGAAGCGTTCAGAAAAAAATACATTTAAAATGTATACATTTTGAAAGAAAGGAAATTAAAAAATGAGAAAAATCAGTTGAAGACCCTTCTAGAGATGTCTCACCTACTTGGATATAAAGGTGATAGACTCAAAAGTCAATTCTCTTTTTTGCTCCTGAGAGTATAACATTATTTATGTGATCATTTAATGCTGTATTCTGCAGGAAAAACCTTCTAAAATAAACATGTACACTGCATTCAGAAATGGTGTTACAATTTTATATATGTTAATTTCTACCTCCAAAGATTTAGAAACTGACTTTTTTCATCTGTACAGAACATTGAAAAAAATCTTATGGAGTCTATCCAAAATTCTTAGAGAACAACTTCTGGTTGACTTTGTTATACTAAAATAATATATTTAGATCTTATCACAGAACATTCTAGTGTGGCATGAGTGCTAGTGGATTATATATAAGAAATGTATTCAACGTTTTAAAACTCTGTTGCTGTAGGCAATGAAAGTTTAGATGTTGTCTTTAATATAAAGCTGTAATGAGTACTTAGTTTGAAATTTGAGGAATTGTCACCTAGTTTAAGAAGAGGGAGAATCAGAAAAAAAAAAAAACAGAACAGAATTGGAGGATTCAATTGACTATTACCATAAACGTATTATTTGGTGTTTTTTTTTTCTCCTAGATCTTTCAAGCCTGATTTTGTTCTCATCCGTCAGCACGCTTACAGCATGGCCTTAGGAGAAGACTTTCGCAGCCTTATCATTGGCCTCCAATATGGTGGGGTCCACAGTGTCAATTCACTTTTCTCTATCTACAATTTCTGCAGCAAACCCTGGGTGGTAGGTGATATTTTTAAATATCCTCACATGAAATAAAAAGGGAGTTCTTTAGGTATATACAGTATGTACACAAAGGAATTTGAAAGTCAACTTTTAGTGCAAAATATTTTTTTAAAAACTTAAATCAAATTCTTTATTTTTACCACTACTGAAGATTTTCAGTAAATAATACAACTGTTTTACTTCCCCAAACAAAACAATTTCTCAGCTGTTTAATCCATCTCAGCACAAAATGTCTCATTTCATCAGGTCTAGAAAATCCCTTTCTGCATCTTTAATAACATTGTCTATCCTGAAAGGGAATAATGTATAGCTGGGAATTAAGACAAAAATGTATTTTAGGGTATAGTGTTAGATAGGGAGCACGGGAAGAAGCGGCAGGACGTGGGAGTATTTCAGCCAGAGGTGA
The DNA here is from genome assembly GCA_003457575.1 of Thermophis baileyi. Classification (NCBI taxonomy): domain Eukaryota; kingdom Metazoa; phylum Chordata; class Lepidosauria; order Squamata; family Dipsadidae; genus Thermophis; species Thermophis baileyi. Next base: position 2,807,694 of record QLTV01003284.1, on the reverse strand, counting down.
AATCCTCCCAGTTCAGCCCGGTTCAGGTGAGTAGGTAACGATTGCAGCAGCTGGTTCGGAGAACTGGAATGGCAGAGTGAAGCTCCACCCACCTGCCCCAACATCATCCCTTCCTGTTTTTTTTTTTTTAAATTTAAAGCCTATTTTCCCTGCCAGTTCCCAAGAAAGAAAGAAAGAAAGAAAGAAAGAAAGAAAGAAAGAAAGAAAGAAAGAAAGAAAGAAAGAAAGAAAGAAAGAAAGAAAGAAAGAAAGAAAGAAAGAGGGAGGGAGGGAGGGA
>QLTV01003284.1:2737751-2803039 GCA_003457575.1 Thermophis baileyi | reverse complement strand
GAGTTTGATTTTTCCTTGTTTTTCTGTGAGCCTTTTATTATGAGTAATATTTTATTTGGGGGGGAGGTTCCTTCCCATAGAAGAAAGAGAAAGAGAGAAAGAAAGGAGGGAGGGAGGGAGGACCACAAACCTGGCTGGCACTAGACACAGCTTCAGAGGATGCTTTGAAACAGCACAGCAAAGGCTAGAAGGGACCTCAGAGGTCATCTAGTCCAACCCCCTGCTCCCTGGCAAAATGGACTGCTAAATTGGCTGCACCCACCCAGTCACATGACCACATGGCCACGCCCACCCAGTCACATGACCATATGGCCACGCCCACCTGAAACCACGCCCACCTGACCTCCAAGCCACACCCACAAAAAACCACGCCCACAGAACCGGTAGGGGAAAATTTCACATTTCACCCCTGATGTCAGCACCTTTTATTCCTAAGCCGCTAGCAATACGAACTGCCGGCAGGCTGCTGGAGCTCTCTATTTAACGAGCTCCAGCAAGCCAACCGACCACTGACAGCGGGTTATTTTTCCTGCCTCCAGTTAAACCAATCAGGAATGTCCATGAAAATTTCAATCATGTACGTCCGTACGTAACAATATGTTTTGTTTTGCTTCTTTGGAAAGCTTTGAGGTTCCTTTTTTAATTCTGGGAAGATTCTAAATTGCTATCTCAGGTTGCTTATCTCAGGCTATCTCAGGTTGCTTTCTTTACTAAAGAGAGCAACTAAAGAACTGCCATCGTAATAGTTTAAAAATTATGGAAAATACACAATAGTTAAATTATTTCTGCACGAATTCATTTTATTGGAAACATATAGTGTTCAAATACCTTGTCAAAGAAATGACAGTAGCTAAAGTAAAAATATAAATTTGTAGAGTGGCATTGCATAAAGCATGTGGAGAGAGAGGAAGATGACCTTGAGGAAGATATGCAAGCTCTGTTACTAAAGCAAAAAAAAAGGGTAAAACATATTGTAAATCCACAAGGACAGAAAATATGCAGAAGAGGCCCAGGCAGATGTTTCCCTAATTCACAGGCATATAAGAAAATGGAGAAAGTACAACACAATCACACTTTCAAGATTCTGCTATTATAGCTACTCTCATTAAAAATAATTTATATTTGCACAGAAAGGGTCTTTGTATGTGTGAAGAGTATATTTTTTAAGAGGTAGGATTAGGACATATATCTCTATTTATTCCTCCTGCTTTTCACTCTGTTTTGATGGGTGTCAAACTCGCGTCGTTACAGCAGGACTTTTTTCCCCTTTGCTAAACTGGGCAGGGCCAGGGCCAGCACGTGACGCATCCGGCCCGTGGACTGCAAGTTTGACACCCCTGCTCTAAGTCATCTAAGTCATCCAAGAGAGCCTAAGCACCACAATCACTGAGTTGAACATCACCTGACTGAGATGTGCTGACAACCTCATTCCCCCTTTGTTTGTTAAACAAATCACTCAAGCAAAACATCAAATGACCAAGATTTATGATTTTACTTCTGCCTTCTCTATTAACACTGCTTGTTGCAAGCCAATTACAAAGCACACAAGTGGCAATTGTGTGACCATGGGATGCTGTGCGTCATATATATGGGCCATTGAGGAACAAGACTTTCAGAAGCTCTGAAACCTAACACTCTTCATCTAGTTCCTTGGGTTCAAGATGTAAGTAGTGGTGCAGTGGTTAGAATGCAGTATTGCAGGCTAATTCTGCTGACTGCCGACTGCCAGCAGTTTGGCAGTTCAATCCTGACCTGCTCGAGGTTGATTTAGCCTTCCATCTTTCTGAGGTCAGTAAAATGAGGACCCAGATTGTTGGGGGAAATATGCTGACTCTGTAAACTGCTTAGAGAGGGCTGTAAAGCACTATGAAGCGGAATATAAGTCTAAGTGCTATTGTTATTTCATTACTTTTACTTGTATTATTCAGTTTTATGCTGAGACAGATATACTGAGCCAAGCTGTAATTTAATTTAATTTAATTTAATTTAATTTAATTTAATTTAATTTAATTTAATTTAATTTAATTTAATTTAATTTAATTTAATTTAATTTAATTTAATTTAATTTAATTTAATTATTTAATTTAATTTAATTTAATTTAATTTAATTTAATTTAATTTAATTATTTAATTTAATTTAATTTAATTTAATTTAATTTAATTTAATTTAATTTAATTTAATTTAATTTAATTATTTAATTTAATTTAATTTTTTAATTTAATTTAATTTAATTTAATTTAATCTTTTTAAAATTTAATTTAATTTATTTAAAATTTAATTTAATTTAATTTAATTTTTATTCCATTAATTAAACTAATCAAATTCAATTTTGTACTGGCCCTGCTCATTTATATCCTTATCTTGCCCACTTTACATAGGTGGCCTTGGCATATCTGAGACCAGCGGTGGGTTGCTCCTGGTTTAGCCTGGTTCGGTGAACCGGTAGCGGTGGCGGCGGGAGGCTCCGCCCACCCGCCCGGGACGCTTCTGCGCATGTAATTTACAGATTACAAAATGAAATGATGCATATTGTAATTCTACTAAGTAGATATGCAAGCATGGGGCTCAGAGCCAAGGAGGCTGAAGAAAGATTTGTACAAATTATTGCCAGTGTTTCTATGTCAGAAATATAGCAATGATCACTAAAATCTTCCTGTGTAAATTTTTAATTTACATGCATTTTAAGAACATTTCAATGTCCTTGAAAATTGAAGACACAATTCTAATTGAATATTTTATTCAAGGCCTATATCTATACATTAATCCCCAAACTTCAAGATATTGTATCATTTCTCATAATTATATAGACTTGATGAAAAAACAAAACAGAATAAAACCCTTTCTATACTGTAGTAGGTTGCAATTCCTGCTATATGCAATAATTTCTGTTTATTTTCCTTTATCTTATTCTAATTAGGATAAAAATATTATCTATAAAATACTGAATTCTTTGTTGCACTTCCAATAAAACAATAAACATGAAAGCTTATATAGATCATCATCATGAAATATATTTCATATTGAGGTGTCACCCTCTTGTGGCATATTGTTAATGTAGATAGGTTTGACATCAAACATATTGAAGAGACTATCATTTGTAATAATGTGTTCCTATGAATGAGCAGTCATGCAGAAATCTGAACTATTTTAAGTACTTATTTCCCTTTTATGAAGCGAAAATAAGCTACATAACTCAGGGGTGGGTTCTAAAATATTTTACTACCGGTTCTGTGGGCGTGGCTTATTTTGTGGGTGTGGTTTGGTGGTCATGTGACTGAGTGGGTGTGGCCAACTTGATGTCACTCATGCACACTCAGTCACATGACCCCACCACCAAGCCACGCCTACTAAAATGGTGGCGAAAATTTTTGGGACTTTTTGACACTTTTTTTTTGACACTCGGCCCCATATTCAGGTCGGGATGCTGTGGGGTGGTGGTGGTCGTCTCGGCTCTCCCTCCATTGCCCTTCCTGGCCATAAAGCGCCCCTTCTCGCCTCTGATGGGCCTTCCCTGCGGTTGCAGCTGGAGCACCCCAGTCCTGCTGGCGCGCTGAGCCGGGCCGGCCGGGTCCCGTCCGCGAGATGAGCATGCAGGAGAAAGGATTTCCTCTGGACCTCGGGGGCAGCTTCACCGAGGACGTGCCAAGGCCCCCAGTCAAGAGGGTGACCCTGTTTCTGTGGCCCGTCGGCCACGGCTTTTCGGCCAGGAAGGGCAATGGAAGGAAAGCACGAAGCAGCTTTCTTCTCCCTGGCCGACCAGAGAACTTTTCGGTGTTGTTGTTGCCAAGCTCCTGGAGAGCCACGCTCATGCTAGTCCGCATGAGTGTGGAGCCAGCCGGGGGTGAGCCGGGCAGGCCAGGGGCGATGGCAATGGCAGAGTCCGGCACTCAGGGAAGGCAAAGTTAGCATGCTCCCAGCCGCGCCCTGCGCTACCTCCGCCGGCTCACGGCAATGGACTCAGCTGCAGCCCAGACGAGCCGAGGAACTGCGGGGAGCCTCCATGTGTTGCACCCCCCTCTCATCCCCTCCCGGCCTTCACCCGCACCTCCATGCCATTTTCAGCTGCCCACCTCCTTGGCTGGCTGGTCTGGCCGTCGATCAAGTTTCAAGTCCTCTTGGGTGACTCGGATTCCCAGGAAGCCTAATCCAACTCTTGGCATCCCCCCCCTGAAGCGTGCAACTCAGCCCTCACCTTGCTGAGCTGCACGGATATGCGACCTGCCCGGTTGCATGGCCCTTCACTCCAAGTCAGAGTGCACCGAGTCGTGCAGGACAGGCAGCAAGGCCCTGTGTTGCCGGTGAGTGGCAGCCGGGCACAGGAAGCGGCAGCTGGGGAACCAGAGCTCTCTCTGCACCATTGCAAGGAGAGGTGTGCGCCAAAGTGCGGCGGGACCCACCCAGCACCTTGCTCGCTCTGCTCCGGATCCAACTGCGCCGAGGGATCACAGCCAAAGCCTGAGCGCAGATGCGCTTTTCCGGAGGTCTCTCCGCTTCCCGGGCAGCATGCTTGCTGCCTGCCCTGCACGGCTCGGTGTGCTCTGACTCAGAGCGAAGGGCCTCGGGGCTGCAGACAATGCTGCTGCTGCTGGGCCAACCCAGCAAGGATCCGTGCGGCCCGGCCACTGCGCCAAGCCTGACCCTCCGCAATGCAGGAGAGGGCAGTGGCGGAAGAACAGGGTGGCGGTAGGAGAGGGCAGTGGTGACGGGGAGGGCACTTTGGGGGCCACTGGCCAGGGGCAGGAGGGGGCCGCTGGCCCAGAAAGCTTCCACCACATGAAGGTTACCAGGCTGCCCTCTCCCCCGCATCCGCGCAGCCTTCAGGAGACACTGGCAGATGTGGGAGCCTTCTAACCACCACACGAAGGTTGCCAGGCTGCACTCTCCCACCCCACCCCCCATCCCCGCAGCCTTCGGGAGATGCTGGCTGGGGGTGAGAGCCTTCTAACCATCGCATGAAGGTTGCTGGGCTGCCCTCTCCCCCCCATCCCCGCAGCCTTCGGGAGACGCTGGCCTGGTGGGGAGGGGGGGTAGGCTAGCGCGAATGCTTACCTGTGTGTAGGCAGGAGGCGGCAGTTCTGTGGATGCATGTGGCGAAGGCGAGGCAGGGCGAGCATGCACAGAAGCAAAACCCAGCAAAAAATAGGGGAAAAAGCCAAAACCAAGATGGTGACGCATGTGCAGTACCGGAAACTCGGCTTCCGCACATGCGCAGCAGAAAAAAACCCAGGGAAAAATTCAAAAAAAAATTCAAAAAAAATTTTCAAAAAAAAAAAAAGATGGCGGCGCCCACGGACCAGCACCGACCGATCTGGATCCGTGACGTCACTGTGATGTCACCAGCGGGTTGCTACCGGTTCAGAGGAACCCACCTCTGACATAACTGCATATTTGCTAATCTATGTGAATATGGACTTTAGTTGGGGGGGGGGCTTGCTTTGATTTATATCCTGTTTCATTAAAATAGATAAAACAGGAGTTTTGGTTTTGTTTTGTAATCAGATATTTGAGTTAGTTGTGAGAAGGGCCAGTCACTGACCCTCAGGAAGCAGTGGCAAACCACTTTGGAAACATTGCCAAGAAAACTGCAGTGACTTGTTCAGGCAGTCTCCAGAAGTAAACACTGATTTGAAGGCATATACACACAAAAAAATTTCTCTGTAATGACACGTGCCATTCCTAAAAGATCACTATATAATTTTAAGAGATCTTGCTGTATCATTTCTGCATCTCTTTAGGTACATAGAGGATGAGCTCTATGTTTTCCAGCAAGAATAAAGCTCCATGCAAAATATTATCCAAAATATAATTGACTTCTTCTCATTATGAACTTGCCACCAGAGGCCGATTTGAAGTAAGCGCCTATACACTTGCCAGCACCCTCAAGTGGGTGGACAACTCAAAGGCAGCTATTGTGGTAAACAGTCAGTAGAGATTTCAGACTGGGATTGTAGAAATAGCAATCATATCATTTGCATAAACAGAAGAAGGATGTTAGATGTTTGCTTGTTTAAATTCAAAACCTGACATAATTTTAAGATTGTGTTATGTACGTGCATAACCAAAAGGATTTTCAGCATGCATTATTATTAATGTGTAGTTACAGAAGGTATGATTGACAACAATCATACATTAACAAATATTTTGGATGAAACATGAGATATCAGAGACATAACTCTTCATGTGTATTTGTATTTGATGTTTGTCCACTTTGCAATATTGCTCCCAAGTGATTCCTCTTCTTTTCCTTCCTTCCTTCCTTCCTTCCTTCCTTCCTTCCTTCCTTCCTTCCTTCCTTCCTTCCTTCCTTCCTTCCTTCCTTCCTTCCTTCCTAGTTCTCTCAGCTAATTAAGATTGTCAGCTCATTGGGTCCTGAGAAGTTCCCTCTTGTAGAACAAACATTCTTCCCAAGCCATAAGCAGATGGTAAGTAACTTGGTTTCTTTGTTTCAGTGGTACAATGTTTTGCAAAAGGAACTGAGATTGCATAAATCAGTATCCTACAGAGGCAGAGTCACGCCCCTTCACGGAAATGTTCATTCCACTTCCTTCTCATCAATAACTTTTATACTTTCCGGCCTGGTTTATGATAGCCCTAATCTTCCCCAATATTTAGTTTCATTATAGTTGCCAGTGCACACTCTTGATCAATGACTTATTATAATATAAAACAACACATTTCTCAGTATTATAAGGAAATGTTATTGCTGGCCACAAAGAAGGATGCAAGTGTAATGCAAAGACAGAGGATTATTATGTTTCCCAGAAGCTTGACTACAATGTTGAACTTATGGCTGTCCAATGCATTGCCATATCTCCTGAATGATATCAGCATGCTACGTGGAACACATAAAATGCAGATGTTGCTTGCTGTGTTGGACTATAGAGTTCTTATCTGGGCAAATTCAACATTCAGTCTGACGTGTGTGTGTGTGTGTGTGTAGGTGTGTGTATGGAGAAAGAGACAGGGGGAGCTAGGAATTAAGGTGTCATGGTTCCGAGTAATGCTCCCAACCAAATCAAGACTCTGAGGCCTTGGCTTCCTCAAAAATCCGGTTTATTGGGTACATCATATCGGCGCAGTCAAAGGTGAAACCAACACTGAATAATTCCCATGTTTTTTGTATAATTAAAAAATAGATACTGGCCACCCCCTTGTGTCACAGGTCACATTAGCCAACCAAGCAGGTGATGAACTTCTCAGCACTCCCTCCTGCCATTGCTAGGGCACGCTGATTTGGCCTTGGTTCTCAGGAGCCTTATCATTATTGTGTCTGGCACATTGGAGGAAAACATTCTACATTTCATAAATCCCCCTCCCTCCCCTAAGTATGGCAACTAAGAAACAAAGCAAGAAAAATATGGTTTCAACTAGAGTTAGAGTCGTTTCGAGAGTTGACATAAGGAACTAAAGTACAGGATAACTTTATAATATATTTAAAGTTGTAACACTACTGCAATATTTATATTACTCATTGCAGCAAATTTGAAAATTGTCACTCACTGACTCCCTTTGCAAAATTATTTGCAAAGTCCAGCTTTCTTTTCTCATTATACAAAAATGAGTTCTTTACAGGTATTCCTCAACTTTTGATCACTTGTTCAAACAGCATTCAAAATTACAACAGCACTTGAATGAGGGGCACCTGCCTCATGAAATTGCAGCCATTGCCGCATCACTATGATCACATGATTGCTATCTGGGTGCTCAAGTGCCCAGTTTGCAATTATATCACAGTGAACCATATTATAGCCATTTGTGACTTTTCCTACAAAAAAGTCACAGGCGCCCCCGACACGAATGACATTGAGCTGGTCACGCCCAACCTGGCCCCCCAAGGTCAAATACAACCCTGATGTGGCCCTCAATGAAATCGAGTTTGACACCCCTGGTGTAGGTAAAGAAATTTCTTTGAAACAATGACCTAACAGGTCAGTGTCTAGTATATTATTAAAAAGAGATTGAGAATGTATCAAAATCTTTGTAAGATTATTTTGACTCATTCTATACAGAGTTAGGCATAATAATCAGCAACATTATGAGAAGCATCATTTCATCTCATCTCTTTTGTGTTGACTGATAGCTATTATTATCAGTTTGTATCACCATGTTGCTCAAAGTAAGTAATAGGCATGGGTAGATAATATTAGTAATATTACACGGTGCAAGAATGGAAGGACTGAGTATTGGAAATATTCAGTATGTAATTTTTCTTACTCTCCCCAGTGGCTCCCAGAGAATCCAATTTCATTAAAATAACAAAAGAAGAATTGCAACCGAACAGAGGAGGTTCTGCCCCTTTTATGCATGGATGAGATGTCATGATGAATATACAAGGGGAGCTTGCTTGTTTTTGAATTCCCTGTGGAAACCTTGACCCTCCCAATTATTTCCTGCTATCTCCAAATTCTCTTAAATTGACTGTCATGTTCCCTAGATATGAAAGAGTATGTTTTAACATCAGTATATTTAAGATTAAAACACTATATCAAAAATATTAAACGTTTTAGTTTAAATTTTCAACAAAAATCTATTGGCTATACTTAAAAAATATAAATTCAAACTTTTTAAAACACCAAAGGGTTGTAAAATCCACCTACATATATTTAGGTGGATTCATATAAAATATGAATATTTTGGAGTGGGGCATCTCTGGGCAATGAAATGCAGAGGTAGTATTCAGCCAGTTCGGACCAGTTCGCCCGAACCGGTAGCGGAAATTGCAGGTGGGCCTGCCCACCCACCCCAGCTCTATGCCATCCTATGTAGGCACGTTTTTGGGGCCAGGCGCACGCGCATAAGTCAGGCATGCACAAACCGGGGGTGCGCACGCATGCAGTGAACCGGTAGTAACAAAATGTGAAACCCACCCCTGATGAAATGTATACCCTTATTCAAGAAGCAAAATATGTTTTCTATTTACATCTCAATAAGGAAAATAACATGCAATGAAACAAAAATACATTTTAAAAAAAACTTGTGTATAAAAATGTTCCTTCCTTGGAATTATTTATTTGTGCTTTCTACATTGTTCCAGGACTTCCTTCCTTTATTGCTTGAGTCCATTTATAATTTGCCCTTGTAAATTCCAGGAATACAAATCCAGAAAAATTACACACTCTGATTCTGTCAGCGCTACATTAGGGAAATGGTTTAATTTAGGATCCATACATCTTTGTAGATTATTGTCAGAGTGGAATTTCACTCTGTGATATACTGTACTAAAGTAACTTTCAAGAATTTGTTTTAAATAGCTATAATTTTTCAGTAACTCTGAATAAGGCAAATACCGTAGCAGTATAATTTACTAGAAAACCTTCCAATTTCTTTTCCTAGGTAGGAAGTTGCTACTTTTTAAACTAGAAAAGACTCATCTGTCGTATTGTAGGCATAATACTGCATAGATGGACTAGTGAGCTAATGGTAAAAAAAAAATCTATCATTTAATTAGGAGATAGGAAACCTTTAGTATTTAAATGTTGGTGAACTCGCATCATGCCTAATGATGATTTGGGGAACTGTGAGGGCCATATATTACCCAAGCTATTTTTTTCCTGTATAGAAACTTTATGTTAGCTTCTACAAGAGTGATAAATAAAATGTATTAAAAATAAATAAAATAAATAAAAAATAAAACAAAATAAATAAAATTTCAAGATCGATCCATCATATATTGTTTTGGCCAAGAATATGCAAAAATTTTCAGTCTGAAATGTTCCATCCTTAAAACATGATTTTGAATGCTTTGAGCTGAATAAACACCTGTTCTAGGGTTTTTTTGTGATCAGAACAAAATACCTGGTTTTAAGTGACATAAGTTTAAATGTTCTGAACACAATTGTTAGGCTGCTTTATGTAGCCTACCTCAGCCTATTGAGCAACAGATATGAATCACAACCTTGCTACTAACAGTTGGGTTGATAAGAAACTGAGTGTGGAGAGGATAGTTATATTTATCCACATTGCCAGATAAAAGACATATCTGTATACTGCTTGCAACAGTATACCTACCAGACATCACTAATGTTTTTTAAAGTTGTCTACAGTATTTTATTTTGTAGGTAGATAATATGGATTGCGCATATACTATTCTATTTCACACAAATGGTGCTAATGATGTGTAAATGTGAAAGCTGGGAACAATTTAGGTTGGTGATTTATTGGGATTTGGTTATTTGTGTACATGCATTCAACTTAAATATGACAAACATAAGACAAAATTTGCCTGTAAAAAAAGATGTGAATCAGCAGTGTGCTTGTTGCCAACAATATTCAGTTGGATACCTTTTTATAGAGCAAAATGAGTTACAATAGAGATGATAGAATATCTGTGGTAAGAAATAAAACACTTTATTGTTTAGAATAAAAGTACACTATAAAAAGTGAACATTACCTTAAAAGACAATATACATTCAATGAATATAAAATTTATAAATAACAAAACAAGGAGGAAAACTGTAAACAGTGCTACTAAACTAAGCAAAAAGTACATTCCTTTTGGGGAGGAGCTTTCTCCTAGATTGCATTTATTTCCACTCTAATGTTCATATGCATGCTTTTCCTGAGAATAACCTCCATCAAATTTAATGCAACTCCCTTCTGAAGAAAAAAGGCATGCTAAAATGAATCCCTTGCAAATGAGTTCATAATTGGACATATCAGGTCTTATAACTTCTGGAATCAGTGGAAAGACACCAGTTGACTTTAACAAGAATGGCTCAGGCCCATATATCAAATACAAAACTAAGCACTCAGGGCATCTTGCTGATAAGTGTACTGGATAAACACACGAGTCAGACTACCATTTCAAATCCCACATTACAGTCTGTACAATGGAAATGATAAAAAGGCCCATATTTTATTTGTTTATTTTAAACATTTATATAGCCACCCATCTTGTACCAAACTTTGGATGGCTCACTTTTCTTTAAAAAAATACTGTAAAGTAAGTTACAGTAAAACTTTGCAGGCATCCCAAAAGAAATGTATTTTTTGCTGGGTTTTTCCCCTCTTTTTTTGCCTCCTTATTAAAACAAAACCAAGAATCAAGCCCCTGTAGGAGAGGAGTGTTGATTGAGCTATCACTCTTCCTCAAATAACTCTATCTTTTGTGGTGTACAATAGAACACCTACATAGAGAAATATATTTTATTGGATGGGTATGCTATTTTATAGCAATAGCACTTAGACTTATATACCGCTTTACAGTGCTTTACAGCACTCTCTAAGCGGTTCACAGAGTCAGCATATTGCCCCCAACAATCTGGGTCCTCATTTTACCCACCTTGGAAGGATGGAAGGCTGAGTCAACCTTGAGCCGGTGAGATTTGAACCGCTGAACTGCTGAACAGTCAGCTGAAGTAGCCTGCAGTACTGCACTCTAACCACTGCGCCACCTCGGCTCTTATTTCTTACAAATACAGAGATACATTACAACTTGAATAAGAACATGTTTTTTCTTAGCATAAGAGATTTTCACCATTTTTTGACTGCAGTATTATGGCAATTCAGGTATGACCTTAATAAGTAAAAATAACAATCTAGAGCTGCCATTCAGTGAAAGGAGAGATCAAAATCCGATACAGCTGCTTTCTTCTTGCCTTTAAGATCTGAGCTTAAATCAAGTTTGTCTCTAGAAATGGGGCAATTCATATTGCTGGCTTTTATGATTTTGGCCGATTGCAATATAAATTAGTCTTTTTTATGGAAACAACTCTGAATCTACTGTTAGCAATGTTTACACTGTACTTTATAAACATAAAAATACTGTTGTAGAAAATATAGCAGATACTTTTCTGAACCCATGTGGTATATGGATCTGCAGAGAGGTTGTGATAGATTTGTGTGTCCTCATTCCTGCTCAGCCATCTCTTTTGGGTTGTGGAAGCTCTATCGATAATATTAAACCCTCTCTGTTACAAAAACTTATTCAGTTCAACTGAGGAGAAAACTAGGTGCATTTTTTGATTATATTATATAACAGTTTTGAACTTATGGCAGCTCTGTTTTTTAGGAGGAATGAATTGAAGACAGAAAGTAATGTTAAGAGTAGTAAGTGTATAACAGCACAAAAGGACAGAACATGTGCTTGTAGTAAGTGTATTAATCTTCACCCCATTCTACAGTCTCAGTAAATTATGCAGTTGCCAACCCCAATAGAAACTTCGCTCTTAAATTACTTTAAAAAGATTTTTATATTACACCTTTTCATAATAGTAATAAAGACTGTAGTGAAAGCGGAATAGCCAGTTCCTTACCACTAGAAACCATAGTGAGCCCAAACCATAGGGCTGTTTAACTGTAGTCAACAGTGGAATACATAATAATCTCCCTAAAAATATTATTTTAGTTAATAAATCTAGTTAAGAATTACATTAAAGGCTGGAAAAGTAGGTTTTAATATATTCCTTGCCCATATTCTCTATTTTCACTGTGCCTACTGATAAACACACTATTAATGAGTAGGAAAATATTATGAAGAAGCGATCTTTCACTGCCTGGCCAATATTCACAGGACAATAAAGTATTATGAAAAGATTCCTATATAACAGAATTTACAAAATACAAACTATGAAAAAAAATTAAATGTTTTTCAAAGTACAGGCTGAACCAGTATTCATACAATAGTAAGGCACTTTTACACCACCATTCTATTGTATATTTTTAAGGGAAGGGGATAGGGGACCATGGAAATATTTCAGTCTTAGAACAATTGTTTGCATTGGCCCTTATTTTGATGGCAAGGAGGAAAACAAGCATACAGGGAAGGGAATAAAAACAGATTATTATCACTGCTTTAGAAATTACTGGAACTCCATAGCTTTCAAACTAAAAAACAATAGTAACTAATGACTTGGAATGTGAATGGTTGCTCTTTTGAAACAAAAGCATGAAACTTTTTATTACTTATAGCATGAAACAGAATCATGCCATCAAAAATAGCTTATATCATTATATCTATACACATTTTTGTTCAGCAAAAGCAGTGTTTGGGCAGCTGGTTTCTTACATCATTATGTCCCAGGGAGGGTTGTTTCTTTCCTCCTGTGCTCCAACTTTGTCCCCTCTCCACAACATTCTGGGAAAGTTGTGTGTAAAACAAATATTGAAGAAGCAGTTTTTACATCCACATCAAAGCCACAAAAATATCTGGTGTTGATTTGGTTCTCAACAGGTTTGTTCCACATTTGTATTTAGATGATGTATTAGCTTCATTTTAATTGATTTTGATTTTTTTTTAAAGAAATTTATTTTCTGTGCAAACCTAGAACTGCCATGAAATTTCTACATTCATATTGGAATGGACAGGCATTTTGAAGTATGCAATCTTTTAAATTCATGCAAAGGAATTTTCCCAAATACTCCATATTCCATTCTATATAAGCATGATGACTTTCTTTGCATCCCTTCATTATGTGGCTCACAATGGTGATTAATCCCAACTGGCTGCGTTCATAGCTACCTGCTCTGAGAACTGAATGTGAGAATAAAACAGCAGCACAGGAAATGAAGAGGAGGGAATAGAATTTTAATCAGGAAGTTTTTGAGATTTGTGTTTTCCTACAAAAATATATATTGCTATATGTATAGTGCTATAAAAAACTTTAAGCAAAAGCTCCCTTGATCATCTGGGAACTTCTGTTCACACACCAGATAAATATTTGATCAACATGGGATGAGAGCAATTTTTTAAAAGATAATTTTAAAAAAGAGTTAAGACAGCATAGATTTAAAAATCACAACAGTTCGAAGTGCTAAAAATTGCAAGAAACAGGCACTAATATCATGGTTGCCATCATGATCAAATATGCGTTAGTGTCCAAAGAATGCTCAGCCACATGGGAAGAAAAGAACAGGAAAGAAAGACAAATGGAATTTCAGGGGTCAGTTGCATTGATGATGGTTTTATCAGGAGGTGCCCATCCTCTATACCAGCTGCAGTAGCCATCTTTGTGTTTGATGCAAGCATAATGCTTTGACTGGTACCCTGGTTGACCAAAGCTGGAAAGCATGTCTGTCCAGAGGCATTCATTCTTGGAGGTCACAAAGCAAGGAAGATAGTAGCAGGGCTTAATCTGTAATTACAAAACAAAACAAAACAAATGAAAGGTGTTGAATTAATCAGACACTTTAAGACTGTATAATTAACTTTTGTGCTCATATATATTTTCTGAGCCGTGGTGGGGCAGTGGTTAGAATGCAGTATTGCAGGCTAATTCTGCTGACTGCCGGCTGCCAGCAGTTCGATTCTCATCGGGTCAAGGTTGACTCAGCCTTCCATCCTTCTAAGGTTGGTAAAATGAGGACCCAGATTGTTGGGGACAATATGCTGACTCTGTAAACTGCTTAGAGGGGAATGTAAAGCACTGTGAAGTGGTATATAAGTCTAACTACTATTGCTATTGCTATTTTCATATACAAAAAGTATCATATACCACTAGATTAGTCATGAGGTAAAGAATTATTTCAATTCATTTTTAATCTCATTTTCAATATTTTAAACCATCTGGTGATTTATTGAGTCTGGAAATCCTAATCCTAGTATGAAAGCAACATTATAATAAGTTCCTGGAGCTTGCAGGCCTCATTTTCTTCCCCAGATTTTCACCAAGGAGTACAATTCCTTTTTGTTGCCTTTTTGAACCATCCATCCCAGAATATTAATCATAGTATCTTAGTATCATAGTATCTTTTTGGATTAGTTCAGAGGATTGGGAGGCAGAAACAGGGTGTTGCACTGTTCTCATCCTTCACCTGGGACCAGTTCCAGTCAATATTGGTAAGTGGCAAAGATATGGCTGTTACAGGATCCAATCTGGGTTAATCACCAGTGACCAAACCAGATTGGATCCAGCAACATTATCCTGGGACATATATATTCGCCTTCATTCATCATATGGCTGTTACTTTATGAGGTGTCTCAAGCAGTAGTTATTTCCCCATTTCTGCTTAAAATCTACATGAAATCACTCGGTGAGGTCATCCATTGACACAGGACTAGACATCGCTCAATCTTTGATTCTGGATAGGGTTGCACTACCCTAAACAGTGAGTAATTTTGATGTACTCCTAGACTCACAACACCTGCATGAATAGCAATAGCGCTTAGACTTATATACCGCTTTACAGTGCTTTATAGCCCTCTCTAAGCGGTTCACAGAGTCAGCATATTGCCCCCAACAATCTGGGTCCTCATTTTACCCACCTCGGAAGGATGGAAGGCTGAGTCAACCTTGAGCCGGTGAGATGAAGAGCAGATGGCAGCTATAGTGCAAAGGGACATTGCACAACTCCATCTTATGCAACTGTTTTAGGTCAGGAGTACCTGTTTATCCTCATGTGTGCATTATTCATCTCACAATTAGACTATCTCAGTATGCTCTACAAGTGAGGCCATACTTAGATGACCATTCGAAAGCTTCAACTGATCCAGAGAGCAGAAGCATGGTAGTTACTGATATACCTCAGCACACCCATGTAGCATCTCTACTTCACAAACTGCAGTGTTTACCATTGTGCTTCTAGATGTCAGTTCTTTCTTATAAAGCCCTTCATGGCACAGGGCCAGGTTACATTCACAATCATCTATCCCTGATCATTCCTGCACATCTAATAAAATCTGACAAGAAAGACATTCTCTCGGTCTCATTATTAGGCAACGTCATCTAGTTGAATTCAGGAGACATGCCTTTTCTGTTGCTCCCTTGCCCTTAATAAGAGTATCCCCCACCCAAAATTTGGTTGGACCTGCTCCTATCTTCCTTTTGAACGGTATTAAAGTGCTATTTTTTTCTCACTGGCATTGCATCCAGGAGTGGTATGAGCTTAGGGTGATTTTTTTTTCACAGCATTTTATGTGTTTCTGTTTGGGATTATGTTTACTATTTGTTTTACTGTATTTTTCTATTGAGCTGAGTTGTTTATTAATGATGAATGGCACCCTGAACTATGTGTCAAGTATCCAACTACCGGTATATACACCTTGATTAAATAAATAATAAACATTTCAAATGTATCAGGTTGGCAGAGACATCTCTTACCTTGCAGCCACAACCTAGATGGTAACGATGGTTTAGTCCTTTACGCTGAGACAAGGTCAATCGATCCCACTTTTCATTCAGATTACACAGTCCAGTATAAACCTTTCCATCATAAACTCGACCTACAAAACATAGGCACAAATTATCCATTCCAGTGTCATTCATTTGAGAGCTCAAGATAATTTCTTAATTTATTGGGAGAAAAACAACTTAAAGACTGTCCTTTTCTAATGCAAAATTTTCCAACATTTCCAATTTTAGAAAGAGCAATTAAATAATTTGTCATAGGGAGTATTTTACTGATACAACTTTAATAAAAGCCAATTAAGCAGATAAATTAGATTAAAAACAAAGACCCAATCATCATCAGCCTCAGAGAGAAATAATACTTGTGTTATTAAAAAAAAAAAAGCCCAGGGAAAGAAGATATCTCAACCTGTAATTAAGAGGAGGTTAAAATATGCTGCCTCATTTATTTGGAATGCACTCCCAGCTGAGTTGAAAGTCCTAATATTTACTGGGTTTTTAAAAAGCCTTAAACACACACCCTTTAAAACAGGTTCTTGATTATATACATAAATTATTTTTAGGATTTCTAGTTTAAAATCTGACCATATTAGTGAAAAACAGACTAATGTATGCATGACAATAGACCTCAATATAATGACTGAAATAAATACTTGTAAATTGCATCCACTAATGCTGAACTTCAGCCTCTAAAAATAGCTGAAACTGATACAGCCTGTAAGCTTACCATAGCAGAAAATTTGTTATGTTTTTACCTGTAATCATATACTGATACTTGTTGACCTCCAACTTGACTCCACAAAGACTTTCAGAGGCCTCAGTGTAGATGTATTGAACATGTGGCATCTTGTCAAAACCTCTGTACATCTACAAAAAGAGAGCAAACACACAAGAATGAAATGCAGTGCAACCAAAACAAACAAACCCCCAAACCCCTCACTTTTTCCATTATCCAACTACTGTCTCATCTGCCTTTATATTAAGAAGAATGTGTATCCCTAATGAGTCCAGAATTCTGGCCTACAGTTTCCAATATCCCAAGAAGCACAGCTAAAATAAATGGGTTAGAACTGTAGAGTATACATATCCTGACTCCATTCAAAAACTGTCTGCCGCATCTAGCTTTCTCTTGTTCTGGAAAAATTTGTAAAATCTTCCAAAAAACCCCAAAACCTTGATTCTTCATATAGAATAGCAGACAACTTTTATTAGCCTTGAGCAGAATCTTGTGGAACCTGTTCCATTCTCAGATCTATTTAAACAGGGGGTTCTCACAGGTTCGTATTTTTGTTAGAGCAATCAAGGTGGCATTGCTACTCATAGGATCTGTCATTACAGGGTAAAATTCTACTCAAGGGTAAGGAAGAATGTCAACACTGGTTTGTAATGGCCTACAAAACCATCTCTGCTTGCTCACAGCCTTTATACTAAGATGGAAAGATGATAAACAGAATTACTGTTATTAGGAGGCAGGCAAGTGGCTATTTTGCTCAATCACTAAATTACTTTGTGTAATATGTTTCAGGTTTCTACAGTCACTGCCAAAGTCTTTTTTTTAAAAATCCTCATTCTTCTAAAGACATTAAACTAGTCTTATGACTGAGATGTAACAGCCAAGAAAAATAAACCAGAGCAGATTTTTAACATTACATAAGAGGTCAGTTAACAAAAGAATGTCCAGAGCAACAGGTTCAAGTGAAGTCTGTTTATTACGCTGGGAGTACAGAAAAGAGCCAACGTGAAGGAGGAGGAAAGATATATTTTTTTCTCTTCAGAATGAGCAAGTGAAATCTAACCAGGCTTCAAGGGTCCAATTATTTCTAAACTCTACACAAGGAGCTTCACAAGGTTTCTCACTGTCAGACTTGTTGGAAAATAAAAACAAATGGGACACTCGTTAACTCATTCTGCCAAAAAAATTAAGTGTTTCAGAGCTTATTTTATAATTTTAGATTCATTGGTTTGTTATACTGATCAATGCTACAAAAGTCTAAGACAGGATAAACAATATTATTTCCTCAACATTTATTCTCACAACAATCCTATGAGGTATGATATTCTGGGAGATAGTGACTGGCTTGAAAATACTATTGTGTTGCTATGGTTGAAAATAGAACTGAAACTCTATCCCATTCTATCTCCCTAACCACTGCATCACACTGTCACAAACTAAGCAATATTTCTTAATGAAATAACATGTGATGAACAAATCAGTCATTTGTTTTAATAATGTTTCCATAAATTGTGATCTAGAGTATACTGAAATATACATATAATTGCAGAACATCTACTTTGACCCTCAGAGAAAGATGTATGATAATGAAGTTTTATTTTATTATGCAGAATCGGCTCTTTTAAAATTGAAACATTATAAGGCAACCTAGACAAGGAATACAATCTCTATAAAATCTAATGGTAGCAGGCAGGCTGCATGAAGGAACACTGTGCATGAAATAGCTGTCATTTTAATGTCCCTATCCTGCCTCAGTAAATGTTGTACTTGCTCCACTAGGAGTTGGTTAGTTGCATCAAATGCATAAAGTCAAGCAATAAATTAAGAAAGGATCCCATGCATTAAACTAATATATCAATAGAAAAGAATATTTGTTGCTCAGATTGGAATTGTGGGGTCCTTGGTATTCTCTAACCTTAGTTGTTTTCTTGTAGATGTTTCATTACCCAACTAGGTGACATCATAAGTGCTAGTAGTGAAATGTCTGCAAGAAAACAACCAAGCACTAAGAATCCCACTGGCTAATATATCTTTTCTTCTGTGTAAAATCTTCCTGCTTTCAGGATGTTGCCTATAGCTAATTGGTGAAATTTTCTCAACCTACAAACCTTTTCCACTCTCTCTTAATATCACTACTATACTTACCCAATCTGTTGAGTATATGAGTATTAGGGAAAACATTTTTTTTGTTTTATTAGTTATTTTTCTCCTATCTCCCCTAGTGTGAAACCTAAAATGCCTTTTAATATAATTTCTACAATGACTGCAGGGTACATTTAGCCATTAGTTCATTCTATAGACTTAGAACTCAAGGAGACAGTTTAGATTGTGGCTGTCTTGGCAAGGGTGGACTTTGTGAAGAATATTTTCCCTTCAAATGATTAAAAACAAGAAATTAAGCTTCATTTAAATTATTTTATAGAAGGAAGTAGTAAATATATCATCTGTATACACACACCTGGTCCATCTGGCAGAGCAGGGCAAGACAAGTTAACAATGGTAAGTAATAAGAAACTTTAATCTAGCCCCGTTTCACAGAAGTCATGATGTTACTTCTCTCCTAAGCCAACATTTCTCCATTGAAATATAATGCAAACAGAAGGAGCAGGGGCAAAAGATGAAACTCCCATATTCTCCTAATACTCCTTTCTATACTCAACTGTTTATTGCAAAACTCTTTATCTATTTTCATCTAATTTCTGTTAGTCAGATGAAATTAGGTGATTACACTTAAGATTCTGTGCTGAAATCAGTAATTTTTAACCATAAAATTATTATCTGCTTTTCACTTTTAGGGAGAGACAGATTCCTCCTACTTCTAAGGCCATGGTAGAAAAGACTTATTTCGCTAAACTCTTAATGAGTAAAATTATAAACAATTGTTTCTATACACCTGAAAAATTAAACATTTGTCAAGTTGAAAAGAATCACTTAACACAAATAGCTAGGTGTTTCTATGTATATGTGAATTAGCACAACACTGTATAGAGAAAAAAGAATAGCTTACATGTGGGAAATCACCTTTGCTTATTCACAAAATTATCCAAGTCATTCATTATTTGGGATATGTATGAGCTCAGGAGATTGAATGACTTACCTGATGATCCCTGAAAATGCTTTGTTGTTTAAACTAAATATGGCATCTGTTCACTCACCTTCATTTGTTTGACAGTGTATCGCATTGTCCCAAATGGTCCGTCTTTCATAAGTTTCTTGCCCACTACCTTGGCCCGGATAACTACAATAAAAGAAGATAGGTCAAGTGAATAGCATCTTCATTCTCTAATTTATCCTTACTAATAGCTCATTTTCAAATAGCAAAAATGAAAGAGAATAGTAGCTAGAATTTTAAAATTTCAGTTTGCAAAGTGCAGTGTGTAGAAATACTGCTTGATTTAAACTTGAAATATTACTACTGCTAATAATAATATAACTAACCATAATTATAATAATAAAAATAATTAGAAGTTAAACTGCTCTGGGACTTTAGTACCCAAACAGACAAGAATTTTCCACACAACCACCCAGACTTAACAATTGTTCATAAGACAGAAAAACCAAGTCTGGATAATGGACACGCAGTTCCCAGAGACAGCAAAATAGAAAATAATGAACTGGAGAAAATAATCACAAAATATAAAGACCTGCAAAGTAGTTGTGACTTGTGGCAAAATAAAAGCAAAGGAGGACCAATAGTAACAGGTGCTTTGGGTGCAATCACAAAACATATGGAGCACCACTTGAACACCATCAGCATTGCTGAAATCACCATTAGTCAATTGCAAAAGGCAGCTTTATTAGAACAGATCCTGTGACAATATCTTTAATATTATTAAACAATAACATCTGCCTATCCCAGGTCCTTGGGAAAAACTCAATAGATGGATAAAAATGCCAAATCTGGTTATGCAACCAACCATTATAATAGTAACAATAAGTCCATGAAATTTACCACTTTGTGTAAATTTCAGTGGCTATAGCCTTGAAACATTTCATTTAACCTTTTTAAAGTTATTTCAAACTCCTCTAAATTGTTCAAGTTTGTTTTAACTGTTATTAATTTAAAGAGTTTAAGGATGTACGAGCCTCTCTTGAGAGACTCTACTTTTCTTACAGAAATTCATTATAATCTCTCAAATGTTCTGACTCAATATGTACCTGACAAGTTCACTATAAAGTATTATTTTAGATTTATATCCTGCATTTATTTTGTACTACATTTAATTTGTATTACTCCATAGTGCTACTGTCTCCCTTTTCTCCACAACAACAGTCTTGTGAAGTGGGTTGGGCTGGGAGAGAATGACTCGCTCAAAGTCACTTAGCTTGGCTTTCACACTGTAATTCAGTTCTCCTCATTTCTACTACAGAACATTAACCAGTTTTTAGTTCAGAATCTTAAATCAAATTGCTCTCTACTACTTAAGAGACGGTTAGTGTGATGGAATGTAGTAAGGAGATGGATTTCCAGGAGGAAGGAGATACATTTCAGAGGAGTAAGAGGTACTTCAGACCAGATGTGTGAGAGGAAGAGGGTGAATACATCCTCTCTCTAATACAGTGGTTCTCAACCTTTCTAATGGCGCGACACCCCCCGCGACACACCCCCGCTGCCGTGACCCCCCACCGCGATCCCACGCCACCCCCTCCCCGCGCGGGATGAGGTGACAAAGGGGGCGTGGCACCAGGGGTGAAATGCTCCCGGTTCGGGCTTGTCTGCGGGTCGCCAGACAGCTGATAGCAACAGAAGCGGAAGACTTCGCCCGGATGCCGCCATTTGGGTTCTTTTACCCTCTGCGCATGCGCAAAGGGTAAAAGAACCCAAATGGCGGCGTCCGGGCGGGTGGGTGAAGTCTCCCACTTCTGTAGCTACCGGCTGTCCGGCGACCCGCAGGCACAGCCGAACCGGGAGCATTTCACCCCTGCAAGTGACGGTGGCACCAAGATGGCAGGCTAATGCGCGCGGCAACCCCTGTGAAATGGTCGTTCGACCCCCAATAGCTCACAGAGAATATTGTAGGTGCAAATAGTAGAGTGCTCAGTCTGGCAAGATTTTGTCTATAGGCATAAAGAACTCAGCATGGAAGAATCACCATGTCATTCTTGGTTTTGGGCCTCATAGTCTCTAGGCTTTGTATAATGATTCTCTCCTGTCTTCAGCAACATATAATTTTCTATTCCACTAAAGAGCTAGGTACTAGCTGAGCTGAAAAGCCCTCTTGGCAAATATGGTGTGTTGAAAGAAAGCACTAAGGAAACATGCTGATACCATGCTTTGTAGCATCTAGATCAGGGCTGTCAAACTCGTGGCCTGTGGGCCAGATGCGTCACACGCTGGCCACGCCCACGCCCGGTTTAGCAAAGGGGGAAAAAGTCCTGATATGTCACGTGACACCGCCGTGACGTTGTGAGTTTGACAGCTGTGATCTAGATGATCCCATCTTGGTATATTTATTTACTAGAAGAGATCACTAGCTATTTTAATCATTTCTCTTTTCCTGCCAAAATTGTCTTACTATTTCATCAAATACTGAGTAAATAGCAATGATCTAGATTTTAATTGTACAATTATCCAAGAAAAAAATATTATCTTGTTAAATTTCACTTTGACTCAAAAGTAGGCATGTGACATTTTCCTTCAACAAAAAAAGAAAACCGGTGAAACTCATTTACATTACTCCAATTTACTACATATGGCTCACTATGTGAGCATATTTTCCACTGTTGAGATGGGCTGAAAGAAACATATGCAGCCTGAAAGAGTAAGGATGCATCCAATGTATGTGATAATTTGTAACTTTGAGAGCTTTTCTGCTTTATCCTTTTTAGAATTATTTTAAAAAATGTGCCACACTTCTAACCTTATTATTTCTAACCCAAGTATTAGTTTGCAACTGTGCCAAATGAATCAAATAAGGCTATTACAAATACTCTTATAGCCATGGATTTGGAGCTGCTAGAATTATTGCTGGAATTGAATATTCCTTATTTCAAAGTTATTTTTTGCTTTTAAATAATGGACATATTAGCACAATCTGCTTTGCTAAGCCATATCTGCTACTAGGAAACAATATTCTAAATGAAGCAGAATCCTGTAGAAAGAAGTGTATGTAACTGTATATTCCTATCATCAATGTATTATGCAAGTAATGGGATCACAACTATTAAACACAATCTACAAGCAGCCATGCATTCAGTGATAATTTGAAGAGGACCTACAAACATATACGTGTATATGGACATAGATACATATATACACGAGAAGGAGCCCTGATGGTCCACATTTCTCTCTTAATGATGGCCTATGTCTGCTAAATATAAATAGCAAATAAGTTATTGGGGTGCATGTTCAGTAGGTACAAGGCAAGGTTATGAAATGAGTTATGGGATATCTGAAGAAGCATAACTATAAAGATTCAGTTCTTTATACTACTAGTAGAATATGTGTACTAATATTGCAGATCATGCACTTAATGTGCATAATATGATCCATCAGGCCAACATAACTAACCAGCTGTGCATGGTGGCTCATAAGGGGCACAACATTCATTTTTAAACTGACCTCTAATCTGCTGTAAAAACCCTACTGCTTGGGATTTGTTCTATCCACTGCTCTGATTTCTGTATTTCATTAGCCAGAACTATTCCAAATAAAAAAAGATTTCTAAAAGTTATTTCATCATCACATATGTTTTCCAGAAAAAATGTACCTTGAACATTCTCTTTATCTCTTCTATTTTTTTCCGGTGTCTTATTACAGTCTTACTATTACTGATGGGAAATTTTATCCCACACAAGTGGACACCAAAATAGCAGCATATTTTTAAACCACAGTCACTTTGAAGTGGTGCCCATCAAAACAGACTGTGAAGAATGTTTCTGAATACTTTGGGGTTTAGGGTCAAATTATTTTGTGGGATGAGAGCAGCTGCTAAGGTCTCACAGATGATTTGTAATTGTTTATGTAATATTAATTTGGATAAGCATATAAAATTCTAGTAATATAAGCAGGCCAGTTAGCTTATAATACTAAACCAATCCCACAGACCAATTGAATTGTCATGCAATTATATAGATGCAGTTATTTTAATTTAAAAAATAACATTTTCCATATGCTTGTACATATGCTATATTTAAAATGCCCTTTTGCTGGGAATTACTTGAAAACATTAGTTTTTTGTTTGAACCAGCTGTCTTGAAAGCTATAAAACACAGATAAAAAGTTTAAAGCCATTATATCTTTATAATCCAATTTACAAGTTTAGTGAACATAGAAATATGAAAAATTCTAAATGATGCTCCAGAAAATTACATCTGAGATTTTACCATGCTTTTGCATGAGCAACCAACATGTCACCAGTTCTCCTTTATAAAGAATATTAATAAGTCCAGTTCTAAATAAGCATTAAGAACTTTTGGTGGTCCAAGAAATAAAAACAGAAAGATCTTCAATCTATGTCATCCATTGCTGCCATCTTGGGACCTACTTGCATGCTACTACTTAAGGAAAAGAATGCAGGAAGAATTAGTCCGAGCTGCAACCACAGAAGAAGCCACCATAACAGTAAATTACCAGAAGGTGTATGTTCTTAACTTTCTATAAGCATAAATTCAACAATCTACTGTATCTTCAAAAGGTTCCATACATAAGAAAAGCTCTACTAGCTCAGTAACTGCCTGTAATAGTATGTATTTTCTTGTTCCTCTTTCACAACTTTTCCTGGGTATGCATTGGGACAATACCTATTGAATTTCATAGAAGATCTGTGCTGGATGTAGACTTCTATTAAAGCTAATTGGAAAAGACAAATTCTCTGATTCAATAATCCCTGAAGCTATAGCACAGGCTATAGAATAGGAAAAATGCAGCTGTGTGATGCTTTGAAGAGACAAATCTTAAGATGATTTATCATCATAGATTTATTCAAGTTATATTCTGCTCTTTTGTCCTGGGGGTTCTCAAGGAAGCCATCCAAACTTAATCCCAGAAAAATACTAAAACTTTATTGAGATAAGGTTTGAATGGAGGACAAAGAGAAAAATTAAGGCACAGTTGTTTGATCATCAGAATAAAGTTACTACTACTACTACTACCATTNNATTTTGCATAAATTCCACTGGATTATTATTATTATTATTCTCTCTTTTATTCATTAAACATGAAACTCAGTCAACTGAACATTTAAAAATGTGTCACAAATACCATTTACTGGTGTTAATGGTTGATACGGGTTGCTGCCAGCGTCCTAGGTATCAACCAAGTATCTTCTTAAAATATATGATGTTCCGTGTAGCGCAGTCTTTTGCAGTTCCGCTGGTGTTATTGCAGGAAGCTGCAATTTCTTGATGTGTTTTGTGAAATTCTTGGACATGGTACCAAGTGCCCCGATGACAATGGGTATCACTGTTACATGTTTCATCCATAGCCGTGTAGTTTTGATGGCCAGGTCGCGATATTTCGTAATTTTTTCCAGTTCTTTTTCTTCGACTCTGGCATCTCCTGGTACAGCAATATCAATAAACTGTACTCTTCAGCCCTCGACAACCGCGATATCTGGCGTATTGTGTTCCTATTATTGTTGTTGTTGTTGTTTAATTAATTATTATTATTTCTGTATCATCATCTTTCCATATATTTTATTTTTAGTATTTTCAGGTTTTTAAGATTGGCCGTAGTTGGAATTATGTGGAAACTGATTCCACATTCTCAGAGAAAACAGAAGAACATAAAGAGGTCCATATAATAAATTTCTTCTTCCAGAGGCCTTTGAATCTGCAGCTTGACCATCTTCTTAACAACTTTCTTCAGGATAGGAAGGCTTGGAGACATGTTGGAAATTATCTATTACCACTGGATCTATCAATAGATTCTTGAGGAAGAGGCAGACATCCAATTCCTTTAGAGGAGAAGGAACCACGCCCTTGTTCAAGGAGGAATTTACCACCATTTGGACACAATCACACATAATGACCTGAAATGACCAACCAGAAGAGATGTGGACCTAATGAATAGGTGGCTGTGTTCAAAATTCAGGCCTTCTGGTATATCTTCAGAATCAACAAGCTCAAACTCTTACATACACTGAATTACATGCATAGAAAAGCAGAGTTGGAAGGAACCTTGGAAGTCTTCTAGTTCACCCCCTTCCTCAAACAGGAGACCCTATGCCATTTCAGACAAATGGCTCCACAATGCCTCCAGCGATGGAGCAACCACTTCTTAAAAGCCTCCAGTGATGGAGCAACCACAACTTCTGAAGGCAAACTGTTTCACTGGTTAATTTTTCTCACTGTTACCGGTAGGAAATATCTCCTTAGTTCTAATTTGCTTCTCTCCTTGTTTAGTTTCCATCCACTGTTTCTTGTCTTGCCTTCTGGTGCTTTGGAAAATAGGTTGACCCCTCTTCTTTTTGGCAGCTCGTCAAATATTGGAACACTGCTATCACATCACACCTAGTCCTTCTTTTCACTAGACATATCCAATTCCTGCAGCCGTTCTTCATACATTTTAGCCTTCAGGCCCCTAATCATCTTTGTTGCTCTTCTCTGCACTCTTTCCAGAGTCTCAATAGAGTCTTTTTTTATATTGTGGTGAACAAAACTGGATGCAATATTCCAAGTGTGGTCTTACTAAGGCTTTATAAAGCAGTACTAATACTTCACATGATCTTGATTCTATATCAGCCCAGGATTGTATTGGCCTTTTTGGCTGCTACGACACACTGCTGGATCATATTTAAGTGATTGTCCACTAGGACTGCAAGATCCTGCTACTGAGCCAAGTTTCATCTAATCTGTATCTGTACATCTGTATCTAAGTGTATGTATGTATATGTGTGTATATGTATACACACATACATATATACAACCCCACCAAGCTACATCTAAAGCAACTCAACAGGACTTGTAAAACTAGGGTCAGAATGAATCCAAGCAGTTTTATCCAACGGATGCTTCAAATAATCCTCACAGCAACCCTTCAAGTGTTGTTCTGAATCAACCTTCCTAAGAGGGACTAGATCACCTGAAACAGAGCAGCCAGATGACATCCACAAGTGCAATGAGAATAGCTATGTTTTGTTGCTCTCAAAGGTGAGACTCTCAATGATTTGTATCAAGTCTATCGTTGCAAAGGTAGCCATGAACTTCTAGGCTGTACTATAAGCCTAGGAAATTCTCCTGCCAATCTGGCCACAGTATCAAGAAGTTCAGGCAGAGAAGTAGCTATGTAACAGGAAGACCAGTACAGTAGCAGCAATTCCATCTATTCCTTAGAGGCCATCTTCACAAATAGAGTCCTGCGTTCAGTTATCTCTGAAGCAGCATCTCTGAAAGACACAAGAATCTTCTGAATGATAATAGTCACTCTCCCTGCCTTACCGGTATCTTACTTAAAACATAAGTGAGCACATTTCCAAGACTGAAACCTCCCCCAAGTTTATCCAAGTCTTAAGTGATACATATCAGGTTGGCCCTTCCATCCATAGTAAAATCCTGCATGAGGAACACTTGTTACAGGCCATCCAAACCAATCACTAGCTAACCAATTAGATCATCAGAAATTTGGTCCACTTCTGCTCATCCATTGGACTCAGTGTTGTTAAGCTAGCTGCACCTGCCCATACATACAATCCATACAGTGACACAGACATACACACTATTCCTAAAAACAGACCTTATCCACTCAGCTGTCTCTAATTCCACAAGGACATTAACTGCAATCCTCTTAAATCACAGACTTAAAGCTGCTGCCCTCTCACTCCCAGCTTACTGATGCTGCTAATGTAAAGAACATAAAAGGCAGTGCCTCCTATCAGAGCAAGCAGCTTATGATCCACTTCCTTGCAATCTGAATGTCACAATATGAGAGCAAAAAGGGTGCCAAAGGAACCCATGTATCGTTTTCATGAAAATAGGAGTTCGTGCACTGTGTTGAGAATATTTTACTGCCTTGCTGAAGAATGTAACTTGCATTGATCATTTCCCATAAATCAGAGCTAATAAATCTGAGTAGATTTTTAAATCTTTCATCATTTGGAAGAAAAGACAAAATTGTTCGTGCCCATTAATATCACATATGGCCTGAACTTCAAAGCAACTGGCAAACCAGGTAAAGACTGGACAGCATAATCATGTTGCAGAAACTTAGCTAAGTAGAGTTGTCATTTGTTTTGTTTCAAATTAATTAAAATGCAGTAAATCTAAGAGAAAAGTTTTACTTTGACCAATTGGCATTTGAAATATTAGATGCTATTTTGGGGGAAAAAAGCTAAATCCCATGTCACATTTGCTCTAATAAATTTATAATTCTGTTATGTAAGTTGATTATTACATCATATCAACTCCCTATTAGCTGAAATCTTCCCAAATAGGTAGAACTAATTAATCAACCATCACTGCAGCAGTACACTAAAGCATCCAAGAATTTCTATTAAATTTTAAGAAACTAGGCCATCTTCTTAAACTTCTGAGTATGATCTTTCACAAGACAGAGTCAGAGCTCCATGTTTTGGATAAGGGCAGTACTTCATGGGCATGTCAGAGATCCATCTCTCCTTTCTCAAAAACTTCATCCCACTGGGATGGGTGCCAGCATTTTTGCAAAGAGGCTAAGACTTTAGTGATCACATGGTTTGCACACATTTTTGCACGTAGGAGCTTCTAGAGGTGTTTGGAAACTTACGTTGACTTTGTGGGAACTGGGTGGGCCTCACAAATTCTTTCCTGCATATTAGAAAACCCGACCAAGTTGATTGATTAAGCAGCTGTCCAAGCCAAAAAGAAAGTGTGTGTATAAACACAGAGAAAGTATATATTGTTACTGATGCCACCCTTTTCATATTTTCTTTGATTAAGCCAGCATTTAAACATGCTTATTATAGACTATAGAGATTATTTTTACCATTTCTCTAGACTTTTCTCTTGAAAGTAAATTCAGAATACCAGGGAGATAATGAACTTCAAACCTGTAGAAACAGAATGCATAACTTAAAAAAAAATAACTAGAAAGGTTTTGAACAGAGTTTTGTTGTGTCATTTTATCAACGGTCTAAAAAACATGTGTAGTTCAGCAGTGAGATACTATACTCAGCCTACCTAATCTCTTAAAAATCAAACAAAGCAATCAAAATATTGCACATTTTTAAAGATGATAAAATGAGGAAATTACTAAGGGACTGCATTTTTATTTTGTAAAAAGAGGGAGGGATTGTTCAATTTGAATTGCTCAGTGCATCGGGATGCACAGATATCTCAGAAAGGAAGAGAATAAATCACTTTTCATCTCTGCAGCAATGATTCACATCTGTATATTCATGTTCAGTTCAAATGTATGAAAAACAACTTGGATAACTGTGAGGCAGCAGCAAATTTTGCTTATTTATGAAACTGCAGAAGTTTTTCTGACTAAACTATTAGGCCACAAGCACAAGTATCTTCACATGCATTTAGAAAGTCTCCCTCAGCCAACAAATACAGAGCCTGTACCCTCTATATATCTAAAAACAAAGACAAAACAAATCATCCAGTAGGGTTCCTGTGCCAATAATAACCTCATGATATGATTCTTTTTCAGACAGAGGCCCTACGCATTTATCAATTGTGTATGAAACTAGAATTTCATATTTGAAACTTATACTGGTTCAGATAGTGATATTCTAACCACTGTGGTTAGAATGCAATATTGCAGGCTAACTCTGCCCATAGCCTGGAGTTTGATCCTGACATGGCTCGAGGTTGATTCAGCCTTCCATCCTTCCAAGGTTGGTAAAATGAAGACCCAGATGGAGGCAATACGCTGACATTATAAACCTCCCAGAGACTGCTGTAAAGCACTGTGGACGGGTATATACATACAGCAAGTCTGAATGCTATTGCTATTGTGCTTACTAAATAAACCCAATAGATCAATTTGCACTAAGCTATATATTATACCTTGATCCTTTTCCCTATCTTTTTTAACAGATATAGAAAGCTTTTCGATAGGTTATCCAACAGTTTGGCATATACTAGTATCATTGATATGCTTATGCAATCTTGTAATACATCACTTACTCCTGATTAAATAAGTCATGACATAGTGTTTGGATAGGAAGGACAGAGTGCAGTCACCTGGACACTGCAAATGATGAAGTGACAGTGATAAATTGAAGCAAGTTCAGAGGAGAATTCTCAAGAGGACAAAGAGTCTTGAAACCAAGTCCATAGGGAAAGGTTAAAGAGTGGAATGGTTAAATGGGTGCATTTAGCTTACTGAAGAGTTGCACATAAAAGAGGGATTTGGATGCATTCTAGAATATTCTATTCTAGAAGGCCAGACCAGAACCAGCATGTTAAAGTTATATGGTTATAGATTCAGTCAAACTGTCAGTGAAAAAAATGCCACAAGAACTGGAGGTCTTCAAAAAAAGGCTGAATCTGTCTAGTAGATCCTGCATTGAGGGTTGGACTAGATGACTTCTAAGGTATCTTCCAAAGCTATCATCCTTTGCTATTGCCTGCATCAAATGCACAGTGCTAAATTTTCTGACAATAGCCAGCTGATATAAAGAATGTCATAAATCCTTCATTTCATGATTCAACATTCCTCAACAAAGACAATCTTGCAAAACAATGTGCTGGATCATTGCCAGTGCTTGATTCTCAAGCAAAAAGCATAGGACTTAAATCTGTCTGGACATTTTTAACATGATCTAAAAGCTCTTCCCACTTGCTTTGAATGGATGTGAGGTGTAAGTAATGAAGAGGAAAAGATCTTTCCACACAGAATCACACACTACTTTATTATGTCAGAATGTGTTAGAAATCTAGAATTGAAATAGTCCTTGGAGCCAATGTTATTCCTGAAACAAAATACAGTAGATCAGGCCCTGTAAGCTAGCTGGATGAGATATCTTAAGCATTAAAAAAAGGTATGATTCAACCAAGGACAAGCCTTTCATCCTCCAGTCTTACTGTTTGAATGAGCAAATGTACAAAAGAAAGGAGAAAGGAAAGGGGGGGAAAAGGCATAGTGAATCAAAGTGTATTAATTAATATATGCATTCAGAAAGGACAGGTATTTTTGAGGTACACAATGACTTGGAAACCATACGTAATATCTTCAAGGAGCTTTTTAAAAAAGTTCTTTTGGGACAGCTTGACCTGCAACAATGGCAAATGATAATACATCTATTGATAATGTTCTGTGCTGCCCCAGATGTTTCAGAGATTTTCTTTTCAAAATAAAATTGATAAAAATGCAATTTTGGGACTAGGAGTTCTGGTCAGTTAGTATTTTTATTTCAGTAGAAAAAGAGAGAAAATACAATTGAAAATAATTATAAGCACAAACACGAAATCAATGACCTTTAAGGATAACATAGATGATTCATTTCTCATTTATAGACATGAACAGACAGGTATTTCAAGAATACAACAGAGGAAGGAAATTAGTTATGTGATTGTGTTTCTGACTAATCATTCAAATCGAGACATATTCACACATGCAACCTGCTACCGCTACAAATATTGTGCTTCAAATAATCTATAAAAGATCTTAGTTACGTCTGAATAGTTCAAGCAGCACCCAATTCACAAATATTTTAAAAGTATAATAGAATATTAGAGAATAAAGTATGCATCAGGAACAGTTATGTAGTTAACGTGTATTTATATATGCAGTCTATTCTGTATGGCATGCCAAATTCCAAAATACAGGTAGTCCTCGACTTATGACCACAATCGAGTCTAAAATTTCTGTTGCTAAGCAAGACATTCGCTAAGTGAGTTTTGCCCCATTTTACGACCTTTCTTGCTACAGTTGTTAAGTGAATCACTACAGTTGTTAAGTTAGTAACATGGCTTCCCCATTGACTTTTAAGTGAACCTGGCTTCCCCATTGACTTTGCTTCAGAAGGTCGCAAAAGGTGATCACATAAGCATGGGACATTGCACTCCTCATAAATATGAATCAGTTACCAAGTTTCTGAAGTTTGATCACATGACCATGAGGATGCTGCAACAGTCATGTGAAAAACGATCATAAGAGACTTTTTTCAGTGCCATTTTCTTCCTTCCTGTTCCTTCCTTCCTTCTTCCCTCTTCCTTCCTTCCTTCCTTCCTTCCTTCCTTTTTTCAATAATTCAATAATCTCATGCTGAATTCTATCATTGAGGAGTATAGCATTCTATGTTGTCTTGAGGAGTAACGAAGTAAATTTGAATACATTTGGCTTGCTGGTTGCAGTCTGGCATTAAATGTCCAATGATGGATTTTCCCTTGAATAATCACAGAAGGAATCGTTTCCTCGTTGGAATTGTTTCTTTGGCACCAAAGGATGTCATCTGGAAGAGGCAATTATATTGTCTGATGTTCTTCCTGAACCTATTTGCAATAGTATCATAATTGCTATATAAATTCAGGCATTCATTAGGTAGAGATGCTAAATTGCCTATCCCAACCTTTCCCTTCATATAGCAAAAATCAGTTTCTTCAGGGAATAGGAATGGACAATAATGTGGGTAAAATTTGGCAGGACACAAACATCAGCAGAAATAATATATCATGCAAGTTGTGAATTTTGCTATTGAGGTCTTGTTGAAGGCAGATATTGTAGTGCTGAAAAACTCTCAAAAGTAATTAGTGTTTGCCACATTTTGATTTTTCCTTTCCTCCCTCATCTTTTCTTGTCTCCTCTTGTGTTTCTGGAGACATGTAGTCCTTTCATCCTCCATTTCTTCATCTCTCCTCCTCCTTGCCACATCCCAATGTTTGTTGTCATCTCTTGACAATGATATCCCCTCTTCTCTTTCCACATGGTATAATTATGGTGACAATATTTTATTTTATTTTTACTACATTGACTTTTCCATTCTCTCCTCAGAATAGTTTAGAATCCCTGCTGGCTTCATAGAACATAGAATAATAGAGTTGGAAGGGACCTTGGAGGTCTTCTAGTTCAACCCCCTGCTTGAGCAGGAAACTCTACACCAATGATGGCGAACCTTTTCAGCACCGAGCATCCAAAACAGAACGTGTGCGTGCCAGAGCCCCGGAAATTCAAAGACCAGCTGGCCGCCCCCTGGTCTTCAGTTTTCTGGCATGCGCATGCATGCCAGCCAGCTGATCTTTGGGTTTCCGGGGCTCCGGCACACGCAAAGATCAGCTGGCCGGTGTGCATGCGTGCGCTGGAAACCAGAAGAGCAGCTGGCGATGGCGTGCGTGCCCACAGAGAGGGCTCTGCGTGCCACCTCTGGCACGCATGCCATACGTTCGCCATCACAGCTCTACACCATTTTCGATAAATGATTGTCCAGTCTTTTTTGAAAACCTCCAGTGATGGAGCACCCACAACTTCTGAAGGCAAATTGTTCCATTGGTTGATTGCTCTCATCGTTCTTGTTTGCCTCTGTCCTTGATGTTTCCATCCACGTTTCTCATCTTGCCTTTTGGTGCTTTGGAAAATAGTTTGATTCCCTCGTCTTTGTAGGACCCCCTCAAATATTGGAACATCATGTCTCCCCTAGTCCTTCTTTTTATTAGACTAGACATATCCAATTCCTGTAACCGTAACTTCTAAAGACAGTTTAACTAATTTCTAAAGACAGTTTAAAAATAGGCTCATGTGACTTCCTGAGGGCTAGGGCAGGACTGAGCTACCTGTTCTCTGGTAGCTGGAGGAGGGCCAGTCTACACTCAGTTTCCGAGTAGGAAGCAGTTTAAAAATGAAACAGGATGGACGACTAAGGTATAGTGGCTAATGTATTTGACTACATCAGAGAGATCCAGTTTCTACTCTAGCTGCAGCCATAGCAGCTCACTTGGGTGATTTTCTACTTAGTCTACCTCACAAGGTTGTTGTGAAGAAATATAGGAGGATGCAACACTATGTATATGTCTTGAGTTCCGATGGATGGATGGATGGATGGATGGATGGATGGATGGATGGATGGATGACAGACACACACAGACAGACAGACCTTTCTTCATGAATCTTAAAGTTGTTCTTTTTAAAGAGCCACATTAGCCAATTTCTTGTTGCTGGGTGGGGGAGGGATTACAAGATTGGCAGGTAAACTGTCAGAGAATGTTCAGAATGAGGATCACATGAGCCCAGCAGCAGACCGAGCATGGTGCAGCCTGAAGCAGCCACAACTTCCCCAAATTTCATTCCCTTGGGAGTCACGAGTGCGGCATTTGACACATCCTTAGCCATTTGAGGTATTTTGATTCAAAAAAATTTGTCAATTGATGGTAAAGACAAGAGTTGTAGTAGTATATAGACAGACAAGAAAAAAACTCGTTTCTCTTCCTAGTTACATCTACCATAAAATAATAAATAGAAACAGGAGGGTTTCAGGAGAGTTTACTTCTGATAGCGTGTACGGTAGATCACTTATTCACCTATAAAGAATATACTTATGCCCAAAGTATGTATGCATAAGGAAAGTAAACATATTTAACTTTGTTTAAGTTAACATCAACATATTTATGACACTGTTTGAGGAACGCAGGAAGGAAGTAGAAGAAAGGCCTGGAAATTTTACAAGGGGAAAAAAATCACAAGGCCAGGCCTAAATATTGATTTTTTTTTCCCCTGTGAAATGGAAAGTAGTAATGTCAGAGAACATTTGGTTTAACCTAAATATCAGTTTGGGTCTCCAGCTAAAATATCGATTAGCATTTTATATTCATGTTATTCCCTTTTGCGGAGATACAGTAGGTAGAATATTTTTCTACATCTTGTGGTTCTCCTATGTCCAGCTAGCAGCAAATCTATTGCTTTGTTGCTATTTATAATGCTACCAATCAGCCTTCTTATAATAAGAAAATTCATTTCATACAAGCTTTGACATATTTTATAATATTACTATACAAAAGGTTCATATTTAGTTTTGCTGACTGTTCTTCAGGGCATTTCATTTAAATACTAAATATTTCTCAAATAGCAAATGTCAAGTTGTGTCCTTCAGCCTCCTACTCCTAAATCCCTCACTAAATTTACTGTTTCCCGATTCTAAGATAGAAGAAAGAAAGAAAGAGATTGTATACCGCAGCAGATATTAAAACTCAAATATTTTACTATAAAAGATATAAAAAATGTCATGAGTTTGAAAAGTAATTTGGAGGATTTTTCCAGCTGTTACATAATTGTGTTAGCTAGTTTTCTACCTATTCACATCCAGAATTAAAAGTTCAGAAACACTGCTAATTCTATTATTGCTCCTAAAGAGAAACCACAAGCTATTGAATAAGTACAAATGAAGTTCTTCTTTGTTCAGAAGTTAGTGCCCATGTTTGAGTGCACAAGAGTTTGTTTTGTGCACAGTATACTAAAACCTGATCAAAGACTTGTCTGTTCAAGTTTCTCCAAACATGGGCAGAAATTATAGTTCCCCTAAGCATGTGACTGATATTTAGAGAGGAATAAGTGTATCTCTCTCAGGTTTCCATTTAAAACTAGGACTATGTGATCCATTTTTAAGAGAATTGCCATACATACAGTATATCTGTACCACTTGAATTAAGGACAGGAGGATTGCTTCTTTACTTAACCAATCCACAAGTATACTAGTGACCATGGAACGGTCACTATTCCTCATTGGTGGATATGGAAGGTGGAGGAAATCTATATTTGGATTTCTGAATTTTTAGATAAGAGTTAACATACACTTAGAAATACTTATCTTCCATCATATGGGAGTAGAACAGGCACTTAAGATTTATTGATTTATCTAGTCTTTTCTTTAATTTATACAGCCACCCACTTACCAAACAACTGTGGGTTGCTAACAAGGGATTAAAAAATATCAAATACAAAAGAATGTGATAATAATATAATAAAATAGAACATATTAAGGTAAGAGCCACAAACACAATTCATATATTTACAAATTGACTTACATTTACAATTTATTAATTTTAGGGATTACCCTGATTTCCAATTATCTGTAGGAGTAACAAACAAAAAACTAGAAATAGTAGCCATGGAACTTTTATTTTAGTGTCCGATCTGAAGTGGCAATCCGGTGTGCAAATTAAGTCTCAGTAAGGCCCGGTTTTGAATAGACATACAACACAGGATTATTCTCTAATCATCAAAATTCAAGCCTCAACAAAAAATGTAAATCCTTAACGTATTTGTAGAGCACTCCTTATAACTTGGTGAAGAAAGAACTGGAGCTGTATTTTAAATTTACCCCAATATCCAGATAATTCTTGTGAGTGTTGTTTTTGCCTTCTGCAGTCAACCAAATACATCTTAGCCACTTTCCTGTCATGAATACTGCATGCTAATTCTTTTCAGCCTAGTTTTCCCACAATTAAGTTTGCACCACTTTCAGCCAAAATGTGTTTTTTTTTTCCCTCTTGGATTTTCCTGGGGACAAGGCAATAAGGATTTCTTCTTTCTACTACATTTCTTAAAAGGATTATTTGAGTAAAGATTAGTGTTTATAAAAATGAAAGAAAGCCACAGCTAGAGCTCAGGTCCAGTGTTACAAAAGTACACCTAATACTACAGTACCAACCCTAAAACCTAAATGCTAATCCATGTTCCAGATTTAGATTTACTGCACAACCTTTGGAACATAAGCATATTAAAAATTTTATAAAGCAAATAAGCTACTGAACATCTTACCACCCAATGAGACAGGACAGCAAAGTTAAGGCTAACCACATATCCAGAAAATAAACTGGTGAAAATAATTGTTTTTAATCAGTGGGGCTGAATTATATTTGTCTAATTTAAAGCATGCTCTGCCAAAGGCTACATAACTGATGAAGTATTAACATCGTATTTGTCTATAGGACAGCATCTATCTGCATATTATAACCACACTGTATAGAATATATGTAGCTATGTTCCTTCCATTGAACACTACATGGACATTAGATTAGCATTACAATTTCCCATTTTATACAGTATATTGCTGCAACCACCTTTCCCAATTCAGTGTTCCAAATGTGGTTGGTCCAGACTATGGAAATTGTAATCTATTAACATCTGGAGAGCTTCACTTTGAGAAAGACTAGTTCATAGCCTTTTAATAATACAAGTAAAATAATGTAATTGTCTCTGTGCTATTCAATTCATTTTATTCAGCTTGTCCCATTTTCTTCTAGAAAGGACTTGTATAAATACAATCAGGAATTTAGGCAATTCACAGACAATATTTATTACATTTAGATGCTTCCCATCTCCCTGATAAGGCAACTCTGGGCAGCTTACAAACACTAAAAAGATGAACAAAAAAACAATTAAAAATTTAAACCTATGCAAAAAAAAAAAAAAAAAAACAAAAAACCACAGACAAAAAAAAGCGGGACAAAACACACTCACTCTTTCCAACTCTCGCCAGTTCTCCCTCCAACATTTTGAAGTTATATGTATGTAAAAAAAAAAAAAAAAAAAAAAAAAAAAAAAAAAAAAAACCGTAAACCAAGGACATAAATGGCCCAGAAATCTTCTTACCCCATCAACCACCTCTGGCAATGAGTGGCCCCTCAGAGCCCCAAACCATCCAGCAAAACCAAATTTTAAAACCCTTCTAGAAGGCCAAAAGGGTGGGAACAGTTCTCACCCAGTGTTCCCAAGGCTTGAACCACAGTCCTCTCCTTAACCCTGCCCACCAGAATTCATTAGCAGATGATGTCCAAAGCAGGCCCCTTCCACTAGAGTGATGGGCTAGACCCATTAGAGTGAGACAGCTGCTCGGATACCATGGACCCATCCCATATAGTACTTTAAAGGCAAAACCCAACACCTTGAATTGGATGAAGAAACTGATAACCAATGCAGCTTGTGCAACAGTGGTGTTATATGTGCCACCTAAGGGTCCCCAGAACTGTGCATACCGCAGCATTCTTCAGCAGCTGTAGCTTCGCAGTAATCCAATTAAGAGATGGCCAGGGCATGAGTGGCCATTATTGCGCAGGTCTTCACAATCCATTCCAGACAATGGAATTCAAAAGACATGAGTTCAGATTTATTTCTGAACTTTCCTTAGGACTTCATTCAGCTAGCAGGAAAAATGCCAAGTACAGAAAATAGTCAAGACTGTGAAAAATATTGTATTATTTTGAGAAATAGTGTCCTATAATGTGAACGTAGGAATCTCCAAGGAGAAATAACATAGCATAAAATAAGCTTTTAACTCAATTTAATTGCTTTTCAGTCTTATTTCCAGAACTTTTCTTATTACAATTACTAGGCATGACACTAGTAGAATTCTCAATAACAGGCATACTGATTACATTAACAAACATCATCTGAGATTTTATAGTTTATTGATTACATCTGTCCTATACCCAGACAGAAAGAAAATATTTCTAGTTCTCAGAAACTGATCTGTTATAATGATATTCCATGTACTTAAGCCCATGTTTCATCCTATATGCTGAATTCAATTATGTGAGATTCTGCTAGGGGCAATTTACAGTGCTTTGAGAGGTGAATTTAAGAAGCCTGGCACTGCATTTCTCTTCGGGCATTAATGCTGTGTAATGCTGTCTTCGGAAAGCCCATGTGGCCCATATTATTATAGTAAGAAAAAAAATGTCAGATATTTAACTGAGGGTGATACAGCAATCTGAGAGAAGGCAAGAGAATGAGAGAATGGCTTGAATAAAAAGCTTGGGATATATGGTCTGGAGAACTAAAGATAAGGCTGCCGAATCTAAACTGCATGAGAACACTTCTGTCTCTAAGAATTGCACAGAAGAAACTTTTCTGTGGATTTATTAACCTTCCCAACATTTAAAGTGGCAATCCTAAGGGAATGGCGAGAGTCAAGACCTAGTAAATAATGTGGGATGCTACATCATCAGGGAGTTTTTTCAGCCAAGATTCTCTAATAGAAATAAGTTATTTAACATTAGTAAGTGACTGGTTTGCCAAAAATAGAAAGTCCTTATTTTCTATGTTGGCTCAGGAGAATTCTCTTGTTCCCCGAAACAAAATACAGAAACATCTGCAGTAGCAGGATGGGATTCTTGATAGGAAAATATATTACGGATCAGTATGGAGAGTGGCCTTTGCATACAATCTTTATAATATATACATTCCTCCGTGATATTATTGAATGAATGTGGTATAGTAGTTAATATATCAGACTAGGCTTGGAAGATGCAGCTTAAGTCTACTCTTAGTCACAAAAATGACATGAAAAAAAGATAAGGGGCAGGGGAGCTTACAATTGTTCAACTGAACTAAAAGTTCAAAGAGGTGTGTAGTTAATACCTATAGGAAAAAGGCTAAAATACAAAAAAGAGAAAGAACTTTGGCATTTAAAGGAAACCAAAAGCAAGAAAAGGAGGGGGGTACTATCGTTGTAGCACAACTTGTAGAGATGTGAAGGCCCAAAAAAAAAACCCGGAAAAATTCGGAAAAAAACGGTTTTTTTCCATTTTTTTCCTGAAGGCTTTTTTATTTTTTCCAAAAAAATTGGAAAAATTGAGAAAAAAAAAAAAAAAACATTGTGGAATATTTTATTTTAACATGATGAATAAAATATTTTAAGACAGGGTGTTCAAATATTTTCCAAATTATTTCTAAAAAAAATGTATGATATCAGATTATTCTAATTTCTGTGCACTGAGTGAGGACAAGCAAGTCCTAGGTAACAAACTGAACCCTCCACTGCAAGAACAGTATGCATTTCTTCCTTTAGGAGGTGCTGCTATTGTATTTTTTATTGCTATTTTTTTGAATTTTTCTGAAAATTTCCGTTTCCCCCCACCCAAAACCGGAAAAAAACTGGGTTTTTTTCCGAGCTTCAAAATTTCCGGAAATTTTACATCTCTAAGCACAAGAAAGAAACAGGAATGCTTGAGGCTGCTTGCTTCTCCTCAAAGGGGAACTGCATACAAATGGACATTACAGGACATTTACTCTGAAAACAACAATATTTTTCACAGTCCTGACTATTTTCTGCACTAGGCATGTCTGCTGCTGGCTGAATAAATGTGATACAAAGAAAGAGTGACAGTTGATGGTAAATAAAGAGAATATTAGGAAGCTCTTAGCTATCATGAAACAAACCATTGCATCTCAGAGTCTTAAAGGTACTTGTGGATGTAATCTGAGCCTTTCTTGGCTTTTGAGAAATCATAAATGATGGCAGTAGTGTAAAAAGATTGGAGAATCACAAATGTGATTCTCCAATCACATTTCAAAGGAGGGAGGGTGAGAGAAGTCAGGTAACTACAGACTTAGTATAGATACTGGGCAAATCTGTCATGAGCCAGGTTAGGGTTATCAAGAAAACATCATGTCAAACCAACCTGATTTCCTTTTGATAGAGCCACCACAAGAATGTGATAGGCGTATCCTGACATTACCATTTTTTTATTTATTTACCATATTTCTTTGTCACATGAAAGTGACTCTGGGTAGCATACAATGCAATGAATGCAGTGCATTCAATGAGACCTTCTATGAGATCCTAATAGAGATGATTAGCAGTGTTCCAATATTTGAGGGGCTGCCACAAAGAAGAAGGGGTCAGCCTATTTTCCAAAGCCAAGTTAAGAAACAATGAATGGAATAATCGAGAAAAACAACCTAGAACTAAGGAGATATTTCCTAATAGTGAGAACAATTAGCCAGTGGAACAGTTTCCAATCTTTTCTTTAAAACCTCCAGTGATGGAGCACCCACAACTTCTGAAGGCAAGCCTTTCCATTGCTTCCTGTCCTGCCTTATGGTACTTTGGAAAATAGGTTGGTCCCCTCTTCTTTGTGGCAACCCCTCAAATATTGGAACACTGCTATCATGTCACTCCTAGTCCTTCTTTTCACTAGACTAGACATACCCAATTCTTGTAACCGTTCTTCATATGTTTTAGTCTTCAGCCCCCTAATCATCTTTGCACTCTTTCCAGAGTCTCAACATCTTTTTTATATTGTGGCAACCAAAACTGGATGCAGTTTTCCAAGTGTGGTATTACCAAGGAATTATACCATTGGAAGGGTACACACCTGGTTGTACCCAGCAAACATACTGTATGTCAATGGCACTGCATAAAGCTATAGAGAAGTCTTGAGCTGCAAAGAGTGCAAGGCTCCATTCTAGGCCCTCTGCTGTTTAGCATATTTATAAATGACTTGGCTGAGAGATTAGAACATATAATAATTACAGGCAGTTCTTGTTTAGCAACTGCCTCATTAAGCAACCATTAAAAGTTGGTCATGGTGATGGAAAAAAGGAATTTTATAAACAATCCTCTTATTGATGATTTTCAGAGATCTGTAAAGCGAAATAAAGCTGAAGTAAGATCATAAGCACAGTGGCAGTTTCACTTAGTGACCGCTTCACGTAATGATCCAATTGTGGGTCCCAATAGTGGTTGCTAAACTGTGACTACTTGTACCAAATTTGCAGATAACACAAAGACAGGAGAGGAAAGAAAGATCTTATAAGAACATATCAGAAATTGGGAGGATCTTGAGAAGGAATTTGAAAACGAAGCAAAACTCTACATTTGAGCATGGAAAATCAAACCTAGGAGTGTAAGATGAAAGAAAGCAGCCAGATAAACAGCCAGCTGCACAGGCTGGAAAAGAAGCTCAGCTGCAGCCAGTCAGTGAAATAGAGGAGTTGCCACTCCCACCTGATCCCAGGTCACACAGAGTTGAGCAGAGGGAGGCACAACAGAGGTTGGTGAGTCTATTCATGAGAAGGCAGCCTCAACCCTCCTAATGAGGCATACCGATCGGCACCTACCGGTATTTACTTCAGCACTTGGAACCATTCATAATCCATCAATACGTGGATGCTATTGACACTTTGCCTTGAATTCATTTAGACGTGTTGCCATCATCATGCCTTGCACCCACTGAAGTCAAGTTGTCATGCCTTGCACCCATTGAAGTCAAGTTGCCTTCATTGCGCCTTGAACCTGTGGGAATAATTTTGCCTCCATCGTGCCTTGAAAGCATTGAAGCCAAATTGCCTGCACTGTGCCTGGAGTCTGGAGAGTCGTGGTTGCTTTCATTGGGCCTTGCAATCAGCGGTTGCAGTTGTCCTGCCTGAAATCCAATGATTCACCTTTCTGTCATCTTGCCTGAGGTTCTTAGTTCACCTTGCTGGCATTATGCCCACACCTGCACCTTTTCTTGCCCCTGTTGCTTTCACTATGTCCGGTCAGCATTTTTCAGAAAGGTCGCTTGAAACTAATTCTAAAAACTGCACACACAGAGTTGGGACATGTGAAATGACTATGGGGTTGGTTGTGTGAAATAAAACATGCTTAAGCCCGCTCGTGCTGTGTGGAGACGGGGGACTAGGACAGGACCCTAGGATTGGAAACATTATTGTAGTAGTTGAGCTGTGGTAGCACAGTGGTTAGAATCCGGTACTGCAGGCTGCTTCTGCTGCCTACCTGCCTGCTGCCAGCAGTTCAATTCTCACCGGCTCAAGGTTGACTCAGCCTTCCATCCTTCCAAGGTCGGTAAAATGAGGACCCAGATTGTTGTTGGGGGCAATATGCTGACTCTGTAAACCGCTTAGAGAGAACTGTACAGCACTGTGAAGCGGTATATAAGTCTGAGTGCTATTGCTAGCAATGCTATTACTGCTAATTCTTTCATGGCAAGCATAGGATGAACGGAATTCAGTGTTAGCATGTAATGTGGAGGAGTAAGAATCTGCTTTATGCAGAGATTCATGCAGATGTGTTGAGATTGTGTCAAAGAAATAAAAATTTAAAGACAAACACTATCAGAGGACAATAGCATCCACCCATTACATCAGCAAATTCCTTGGTTAACGTGAGACATATGCTCGTAAATTTATCAAAACATTTTAGTTAAGAAAGGCTTGTGAAAGTGTTGTCACTGAAGGGAAAAAGGCATTGCTCCAGGACTTTTCACCCCTTTATACATAATTGAGTTTTTAGTCACAGGCAAAATGATTAGTATTTATTATAATTTACCAGAAAGAGAGCAAGGAAGGGACTTTCCGGATGTATATTTTGCTTTCTGAAGAGTCCTAGCCTCCCATATAAAAAGATAACAAACACAATGAAGGTCACATCTTAGTAATGTACTTTCAGTATTATCTCATTCAGGAAAACAAAAGAGGAACAAAAATGTTTTGTTTATAAGAGAGAATTACCTTCACAGAAGTTTTGGCCATGTCCACCCTTTTTGTTCAGACATCTTGTTCCATTCTTCAACTTAGAATAGTCTGTTCCTATAGTCACTGTCATACAGACTTAGAACATAAAACTATAGGGCTGGAAGAGACCTCGGATATCTTCTAGTCCAGCCCCCTGCTCAAGGCAGGATCATATAATTACATGTTTTATATTCAGGCTAATTTATACTGTATGGTAATTTTTTATCCCCATATTATGTGGGTGCATCATAATATTTAAGAAAGAAAATAAAAAAAAAGGATAGAATACAGCTCCTCAATAATTGATATATATATCATGGTAGCCTAGCATAAGGATAAGCTATTTCTATTCTACAGTATAGCAACAAGAGCAAGTTTGGTCTAGCTATTTCCTTTAAGCATGCATAGTACAGTACAGGTAGTCCTCAACTTATGACTACAATTGATCCCAAAATTTATGTTGCTAAGTGAGGCATTTGTTAATGAGTTTTGCCCAGTGGTGAAATTCAAATTATTTTACTACCGGTTCTGTGAGCATGGCTTGGTGGGTGTGGTGTAGCT
The DNA here is from genome assembly GCA_003457575.1 of Thermophis baileyi. Taxonomy (NCBI): domain Eukaryota; kingdom Metazoa; phylum Chordata; class Lepidosauria; order Squamata; family Dipsadidae; genus Thermophis; species Thermophis baileyi. The sequence goes on along the minus strand of QLTV01003284.1, from coordinate 2,759,582 downwards.
TGGTGGGCGTAGCTTGGTGGGCATGGCAGGGGAAGGATACTGCAAAATCCCCATTCCCACCCTACTCTGGGGCCAGCCAGAGGTGGTATTTGCCAGTTCTCCGAACTACTCAAAAATTCCGCTCATAGCCAGCCAGCTGTCGCTACCGGTTCGGCGAACCAGGCCACATGTCCGCTAACGGTTCTCTCAAACTGGTCCGAACTGGTAGCATTTCACCCCTGGTTTTGCCCTATTTTACGACCTTCTAGGACCCAGATTGTTGGGGGCAATATGCTGACTCTGTAAACCGCCTAGAGAGGGCTGGAAAGCACTGTGAAGCGGTATATAAGTCTAAGTGCTATTGCTATTGCTTTCTTGCTACAGTTGTTAAGTGAATCGCTGTGGTTGTTAAGTTAGTAATATGGTTGTTAAGTGAATCTGGCTTTCCCATTGACTATGCCTGTAAAAGGTGATCACATGACCCCGGAACATTGCAACATAAATATGAATCAGTTGCCAAGCATCTGAATTTTAATCACGTGAACATGGGTATGCTGCAACGGTCATATGTGTGAAAATCAGTCATAGGTCACTTTTTTTAGTGCTGTTGTAATTTTGAACAGTCACTAAATGAACTGTTGTAAGTTGAGGACTACCTGTATTGTAGCGTAGCACAACCAAATAAAGAGATATTACAATGTCCCAAGCTGTACATTTAGTAAATCTATATATTAGGATTTCAACCTGTTTATCTTGTAGAGTTGCATATGCTCCAACAATTATTCAAAGGTGCTTCAGACCTTTTCTTGCTATACATTCAGGTAGCCTGACTTTCTTCAAGGCTGGTTATTGCTTTTAAAAAATCCATGGTTTAAAGTTAGTGCAATTCTTAAAGCAATACCTTTTTATCAAATTTATATGCCCCCTCATCTCACCAAAGGTGACTTGAGTCAGCATACAATAAAGAAATAAAACAATCAGCCTTGCACTAAAAATTTAACTTTTTCAGAAAGATGCAGCAATACAAGATTTATAGTCCTTCTTCCACAATATGTGACTATAATCACAAATGTGAGACAATTTACTCCACTGATGAGCCACCCTACTCACCTGATTTTTTTCAGTGTTTAAAAAATAATAATTCTAATTGTAATATAACTTCTGAAGAAATATTTTATAGCACTTCAAGTTATCCTTCAGGCTTCAACTTTCCCTTCCTAAAGTCCCTAAAACCTGGCTAGCCTAGTAGGAATCCCATTTCTTGGGTTAATTCTGCTGCATTGTTATTAAGATTTCAAGGGGTTTGCATTCAGCCAATTCATATGATGCAGCTGCTCTCTCAGGTGACCACAGAATAAACGAATACAATAAAAGCACAGAAGAATTAGTCCTCATCAAAATCTCCTCACTGCTAGAAATGGCTTTTGTAGTTTAGGGAATTTACAGTTCTGTAGAGAAGCAGAATTAACCAATATGCACCCTGAAATAAACTACATTTGCAAAATCAAAAAGTCTGTGAGAGAAAGGAGAATCTGGGATTTCAACTTAGCAACTTGTAACTAGATAGGAAAACCCTTGGCAATCTAGATCAGGGGTTCCCAACGCCCGGTCCATGGACCAGCACTGTGCCAGAAACCACTCCGTTCAAACAAGCAAAGCCCATCTGTGGGATGCAGGCAGCACACAACCCCCCCCCTCCGGTCAGCAGAAAAACCTCTCTCCACAGATCCGGTCCCCGGTGCCCAAAAGGTTGGGGACCACTGAACTAGATACTCTAATGAAAGGAGGAGCTTGGGACAATTTTCTTTACAGTGATTTTACATTGAATAAGAGTCACACTTCAAGCTAAGCTATAGTTTATTAAACCTTATTTGACTGAATAAACCACAATTTGTTGAGTTTAAATTGTTATACCAGAAAACGTGATTGGATTCATGTAGCATTCTAAGCTCAAATCAAACAAACCATATTATGGGTTAGTACAGGGGTGTCAAACTCAAGGCCCGGGGGCCTGATTCGGCCCACGGGGTGCTTAGATCTGGCCTGTGGGGCCACCCGGAAACAGCAAAGGACCGGCCCGCGGTGCCTCTGCCAGCGAAAACAGAGCTTGGGAGGACCATGTGTGGCCCTCCCGAGCTCCTTTTTCACTGACAAAGGGTTGCAGGAGGCTGTCGCAGCTGAAAACGGAGTTCAGGAATCCGTTTTCGCTGGCAGAGCGCTCAGGCCACCACAGGCGCTCCCGACACGAGTGACATCGAGCTGGCCATGCCCACTCCAGCCACACCCACCCCAGCCCCCTGAGGTCAAACACAACCCTGATGCGCTAGAGATGTAAAATTTCCAGAAATTTTGAAGCTCGGAAAAAACCCCGGTTTTTTCCGGGTTTTTGGGGGAAAAAATGGAAATTTTTGGAAAAATTGAAAAAAATGCTACATTAGCACTTTTTTGTCTTTTTAAGATTGAAAGTCATTCTGTTACTTTAGGAACATAAAATATGACTGGACAATTTGACTTGGCATAAAATTATCACAACTAGCATATTAAAAATATAGTGTAGCCAAACAATTATCACAAACAGAATTTACTTTTTTATAATATTTATTTGTAACAAAGGGAGCAACAATCTCCTGAACTGCTTACTAGTTTATGTGGAACGAACATGCAAAAGCAAAACTGAAACCTTTTTCTTGTTACAATAGCAGCACCTCCTAAAGGAAGAAATGCATACTGTTCTTGCAGTGGAGGGTTCAGTTTGTTACCTAGGACTTGCTTGTCCTCACTCAGTGCACAGAAATTAGAATAATCTGATATCATACATTTTTTTAGAAATGATTTGGAAAATATTTGAACATCCTGTCTTAAAATATTTTATTCATCATGTTAAAAAAAAATATTCCAGAATGTTTTTTTTTCTTTTTTCAATTTTTCCAATTTTTTGGGAAAAAACAAAAAAGCCTTCAGGAAAAAAACGGAAAAAAACCGGTTTTTTCCCGAATTTTTCCAGTTTTTTTCCAGGCCTTCACATCTCTAATGCGGCCTCAATGAAATTGAGTTTGACATCCCTGGGTTAGTACAAGGCATGACCTGAGCAACTGTAACAAATAGAGAATATTAGATGACAGTTTAAAATCACTCTGTGTCACTGTATAGAAGAAATAGGAGGCGATTGTATCATTGGTTCTCACTTGAGGAAGTGGGCATGTATTTCTTTATGATAATCGTGTTTCTATCACAGCTCTATGATAGCCAACAGGATAAACATTCCTTATTCTGATGCTTCTTCTTGTCAATAACAAACCTAGTATACTCCAGATTTGTGACAGTTGGTATAGATATCTACATCCCCACCCTGATGCTGTGTAAATAGGATCCGACTAATTTTTATGCATTTGCACAAAATACTTCCATCTTTGAGTTCTTCCAGTAAAAAATATTTGGCAGTGATCCTATCTTTATTTAGATACTGTTAATTCAGGGATAGAATGGCACGATAAAAGTAATAAATAAAAAATAAGTAATAGAAATAAAAGTAATGAATGATGGCACACTAGTAGCCAGATTTGAGCAAGCAGTTTATTTCAAGTTCAGGCATTTCTTTCCGTTCTTTTTGAAACCATAATGGCATTTCCTTTAAAATAAAATACAGCAAATCCTTTTCAAGGATTCTATTTTGCCATTGTATTTAATTGCAAAGAGAACTATGAATAGATCTGTTCTGGCAACCTTGTCTCAAGCATCAACCCCTTGGGGCACTGACTCCTCCCTTTAAGACATGTATTTTGTCAGAGTTGAAGAGCTATAAAAAGTTACTTGTTTTGTAAACCAGCATGCAGTTTAGTCTGCTTTAAATAAAGTACCAAACTGCAACAAGTCTCCATGGAAACATTTAACTCTTCATCAGCTAGAAATTTGGATCAGCTTCTTCCCCTTTTGATTCTAGAAAAGAATGGCAGTGTTTACTAAAGAGGTGCTGGCAGGGCTGGTGGCTTTAGGAAGACCTTGCTTTTTCACAACTTTGTACTCCACAAAATGAGGAATCAAAAATAACCATTCATTAGAAATTCTGCTGCTGCTTAAGATATTGTTCTCTGAAGGATACATTAAGGTCCAATTTCATCTCTAATTCCATTTGTAAATAAGATTCAAAAACTAACATTTCAAACTAAAATGAAGTATAGTGAAAACTGTGGCACCAAATAAGCAAATCCACCTGTTGATGATTTACTGACATCATACCAAAGTAGTAATCTATAAGCCGAATACAACTTTTTTAAACACCATTTTGTAGTCTTACAAAGTGCCTCCAGTTCACAACACGACAATTTTCCGGCAAAATATTCAATTTTCTGTAGTGCAATTTTTAGGGGGGGGGGCTCTTTTTTTTTGCTAAAACATGTGGCCTGGGTCACACGTGTACACACACAGCACTATGCTTCAATTTGTCCCTCAAAACCAGGGATATATATAAAGATTGTGAGGCCTGTCTTACTTCAAGTGATGACAATACTAGGTGATTAGGATAATTTGTTACTGGTTTGGGATTCAGTTCTTTCCCTGCTTTGCTTAATGCACTAAATTTAAAATCAGTATAGGTCATTATGAACATTTTTATGCAATATACAATTACCTCCTATTTGTTGGTTTAAAAGGCAATAAGATTGGTTAAAGATCTATAAACTAAGTCTAGAACAGGGCTGTCAAACTTGCGGGCTGTGGGCCAGATGCGTCACGTGCTGCCCACACCCGGTTTAGCAAAGGAGAGATACGTCACGTGATGACGCGAGTTTGACACCCCTGGTCTAGAAAGAATTAAACTATTTTACACCAATTTGGCATGAAAAAAAAGTGGTTCTATACCTTACTGCCTTAGTATTCCTATGCATTCACACTAGATACAAGCTGTCTATAATTTCAGTTTAGAAACAACTTTATAAACTGGATTCACATATGTCATAATGGGATTTGTTTGGTTTTGTATTAATACACATGCATGATTAAGGGTATGGCAGTTTATTCAACAAGCCATAGTTCAACATGTCACAGTATGTGTAGCAAACATTAACCACAGAAAAATCACATAATTTAGTACAGTATGAAAAAACCAGGATGAGAATAATAGTTTTACAGAGGCAAACAATCATAATTTAGGAGACTCTTCATGTTTCACAGTGATAGATGGAGTACTGCAACTTATTCACTGAAGTGTTTATTCAAAGGTACATGCTCTGCCACAAATGATAAAGTATTGTGATTCTTTAGGGATTCCATATCAATGTAGATGGAAATGGATGTATCTTTAAGATTCAAGTGCAAGTCCAGAAACAATGTTATGTCCAGAGTTACTTTCAAGCCATTTCAACTCATGTTCAGAGACATCCATGAATTCAGCTGTTTTTTCAAAATGATGAAAACAGTCATGCCAACATGACACTAGCTCATCCCCTTTCATATATGTGTGCAATGTTACAATGCATATAGAAAAGGGGCAGAGTTTGCATCACATGCATTGAATACTGTTTTTATCATTTGATTCTTTCATGGACACTTCTTACATTACTCACTTTTTTATGTTTTATATGTTTATTTTTCTCTTCCACACTTCCCAGTAGAATAGATCTTGTTCCTTTTTAGCTTCCACCTGTACTGGCTATGAAAACTATCAGAGTGGGAAATTCATAGCCATAACATTTAGAAATCAAAAGATCATACATTTCACATATTAGGGGCACGTGGGAAATTTTCCGGTAGAGACAGACAAATTGGCATTTGTTTTTTCAAGAAAAGGCCAGCTGCCTTTTGGCAGTGGATTCTGAATTGACATGCCTACTCCTACAAAGCAAATAAAGCACCAGTAATAAAAGTCCTTTAAAGGACTTTGAACTTCTCCTTTACCCTTGTGCATCCTCTGATATAACATCATTGACAGAATATTGTAGTCTAACATTAGTCAAGTAAAACTGCAACTTTCAGAATTATTTCAGTATATAAGATTTTATCGGTTTTCAGCAGCGACAGAGTACTTAAACTGGACATGAATAAGGGTACTTGTCTAGAATCTTTAAGTCTCAATTTAGAAACCAACAAACAAACCTTTCCATGGGAGTTACCGAGTAACTATTTTGGAAACCAAAAGTTAACTAATGCCACACACATAAAGTAGCAATCAAATGTTAAGTAATGAAAATATCTACAAAATACTTCCACGTAGGCAGCATACTGAAAAGAAGGGTTACCATTAATCTATGGGTGCATCAGAGGCTTCCAGTCTATAGCATACTTTTGATTTTATATTTCGTTTCAGGGGTCAAAACTTTATTTACCTGAAAACTACTACCTTCATGCTTGCTTCATTCCTAGTCCATGTAAATGCTTCCACCCATATGTTTTCCTCTGTAGTTTGTTCTGCATGCCATGCATGCCATTTACTTCCCATGTGGTTTATGGTTTAAGCCTGCAAAGATTTCACTATGGGAACAAACTGAGTTGGCTGGATTCCAAATATTCTGGAAGGTTTTTACACCAATATGAAACTAGCACAACTTTGGGATTAGGAAATTGTATTCTTTATAAAGACTGTCATTTGAACAACCTTTATACAAGGATTTTATCCTAGTTTGGAACCAGCTGCATAACTACCTGAATTTAGAATTAACCATTCTGAAAACAATCCTACCTGTGGCTACTATTTACTAGAAATGGAAGCAAAGCTCCTATGTTCTTTGCAACAATATGACTCTGTGGAGTTTGTGGACAGTGTTACTGGCCCTACCGGCCTCAAAGCATCACTATTCTGTTTCTGGTGTCTTTCCATAGGCATTGTTTAGAATATATCTTCCTTTCTCTCCCATGAGAGCTACCATGGCAACAAACAACTATGATTCACCAACTATTGGAAAAAGTCCTAGTTTCAAACATTCTCACATGTTAATTATCTCCCTATCACATTGCAGGCAGAATGGCAACTTTACCCTTAGGAATATTGGTAGCAATTGCTTAGATTTTATTTTTGGAAAACAATAAGACAAATGTATACAACAAGTACTGAAAATCTGAGTGGAATAAATATGAGGCCAATATCTTTTCCTTCCTATAGAGTGGTAATAAGGGGATTCTTTCAGGGTACCCATTTGCTCAGGAAAATGATTGACATTTTTGTATTGTTCCCTTGGTCAGCTAAAGAAAGCACAGATTGGCTTAAAATGTTCTCTACCAGTCTCAGCATTTTTCAGGGTACAGAAGTCATCAGGTCAGCTTCAAAGTGATTTGTGGGTAATGGAAACCTTGTAGTTTGCAAATGCTCATAAAAATTAAAGATTAATAAATTATTTCCAGTATTATATGCCTGACAGGCAATCATCAAATTAAAGGTTAAAACTAATGAGATGACAAAAACTTTCAGCCGAGACCACTCAGTAACCAAAACATATTGTAAGGGAAGGAGTTAATAACTTGAAATCATTTGGGGGGAGAAAAGCAAATGAACCAAAGTCAGAAGAGAGCTTCTACTTGAAGCTGGATCTCCCAATCTTAGTCTACCATTTAACCACTATAGCAAACTATCTTGATAAGTAGTAACTGTGCAAAAAAATGTTTTTATCATCCCATTACATGTATATTTACATATGCAGACAAGTTAGGCATACAAACAGAGGAATCATGCTTAAGAAAATTTCAGATTCTTTTCCGTATTTAATCTATAACCTGCAGGTAAATACACCGGGTGGAGCAGTAGTATTAGCACATAGCTTTAGCCTATGCAACACTATTTAGAAGTAATATCCCCTGAAAACAACCAGACAAGCTTCCAAGTATTGACATTCTAGGACTGAAGTGGTGTTAAAACCCATTTTTTCTAGTTTTTTTTCCCCCCAGAAAAATCTGCCCTGACTTCACAAAAGTTAATATGCTGCGTTACAGAACTTTCCAGCTACCATTAACCATAATGCCACTGCCACAAAGTAGGTGTGCCATTCATATACGTGCAGAAGGACAGAACCGAGTGCAAACGATTCGGATTTCTAAGGCTGGTTGTTAAACTATTTTGCAAAGCAACCCCAAAGCACGGCGAGGGAACAAGTCATTTGGCCAGTGTTTTCGCTGTTTAAGTTCAACACTGTATTTAAATCTAATCCGTTCTGGACTGGAATTGTGGAAACCCGCCGACAAATTTCACCCCCGTGCTTCAAACGAGAACGCCCGGCTCTCGAAAATCTGACAATCGGGAATACGCTGCTACAGAGGCTGCCTAGTGCAGTTAGCGAGAGGGTAGCGCCACACTCACCAATATCGGAGTTACAGAAGGCATCCTGGGGATGAACTGGGACGCAGGTACAAGCTTCGACCAGCAGCTCAGTCAGGCTCCAGCTGCAGAGCAGCAAGAAAAGACTCAGCACCCGCCCTGACATTTTGTGTCGCGACTGCTGTTACAGGAGTACCGTTCCCCTACTCCTCGGTCTCCTCCACCCACGTGGAGAATAGTTAAGAAGTAGAGGAAGATGCTTTTTAGAAAGAAAGAAAGAAAAAGAAAAAGAAAAAGTGTAGTTGCAATTCTTCTTCGTCCGGACGCTCCTTCCTCTGTTTGGCGAGGCGAGCGCGCGCGCGCTGAAATGGAGCAAGACTTCTTTTTTTTTTTTTTTTGCACGGTTTCGCTCCTATTAAAAGTGCAGCCTCGACTTTCCTTTCCGCGCGTTTGACGCTCCCCAGCCCCTCTCGTGCGCTCCTCTGCGTTCTTTGGCGGCTGCAGGGAGTTATAGCCTTGAGCGCGCCCCACACGGCTATTGGGGTGCCGACTCCTGGACCAATCGGAGCCCCGCATTACCTCATTCCTCAGGAAAGGGGAGAGGCTACAAAACAAAACAAAAAAAACCTCTGGTTGGAGGCGGGGTCCTACCAAGGGATTCAGTTCCATATAGGGAATAATCTGTATTCTCTGTATTCTCTGTATGTGGCAGTTGGGGCTAACAAGCAGGATTTCTGTTGACAGTTACTAAAGGGGAACAGGAAGGACAAGTAGAGACTAGACTGTGGCAGGGATGATGAAGAACGTTAGAGGAAGCTTTGATAAATATATGCAGGAGAAAGAAACCAGTAACTGCTGGTCCTGTTGGCTATTTTTTAATCTATATATTCAAATATTAATATTCCTCAACTTCACAGCAGTTTACACTTTCAAATACTGCCATGCAGATTTTGGTCTAAAAAGTTACCACACAAAATGAAAAAAAGGGGGTGGGGGTGGGGAAAGGAAAAGCAAGAATACTCACATCAGATATTCAAGTGCTATTCATCTGTAGAGCTGAAAGGTCTGAAAGGCATCTCAGTCCTTGTTGATAGTGTTTTATTGTCTATCCTGAATGGAAAAATCTCAAACTGAATCAGATTGGAAAATAGTTGGTTTTTCGGCTGAGCTAAAGGATGGCTCTTTACTAAGATGGTTGAATGAAAAGTAATGCCTTCACTCCGTATCTTTAGTTTAAATGAAGTAAAATAAGAGTACTTTAATAAATGAAATAGCAATACTCCTTGAAGTAAGTTTTTTTTGTTACCTGTATTTCTTCCACTGCACAATCACCAGCATTCACTACATATTCCTGCTAATGATGGACAAGTTCTTAAAATCACCATGAAAGAACTTCATGTTTTTGTCTCTTCAATCAGATCCTGACTGTCCTTTTCATCTCTTCATTTTAGTCAAATAAGATGCCCACAAAAAAATCCTTCAATTTGGAGAAAAGGTGGAAGACACATAGTGCCAAATCTGAATGGTATAGCAGAAATTTAAGGTGGTGAGATTCAACTTTTCTATTCCCTCTTGACTAGCTCGTTGACATGTTAAAGAAAAATCCTTTTTCCCCCTTTTTTTCTTTTGAACCCTGTTTCAAAGTTTTGAAGGTTACAGTGTAGCTCTCTTGAGTTGGTAGTAGCATCAACGTCCAGAAAAATCAATGCCAATAAAACTACCTGCATCCAAAAAAAAAAATCAGTGATCTTAAGTGGTCTTGCCAAAGCCTAGGTTTTGATATTTTTTTCAAGCAATAAAACCTTGTGATGATATTTTATGGGCTAGCATTTCATTTCTGGTAATAATAATAATCTCATGTTTTATTGTCTGTCATGTTGCTGCAAAGAAATTTCTCACCTTCATTCTCGTTGCATGACACAATTTGCCTGAAAATTTCAATTCCATCTATGTGCAAGGAATCAATTGCAAAAGACTTCTGACATTGAAAAATGTTAGTAAGATGATCTTCTGACAAGCCAATCTTAATAATTTCCCTTTGACTAATCTGTTCATCAATTTTTCTCATGTGAAAGTCATTGGCTAATGTCAGGTTGTCACGGGTTGATCATACAAATCAGTACACCATTTTTACACCTTTTGGTCCAATAACAGTATTCCCATAAGCTGTCATCGACAACCCACAATCGGTCATCAGTTTCAGTTGGAAAGACTTTTTCCGCAATCAAAAATCAATTATGTACATCCCATAAAGCTCAACTGATGAGTTCTCTCTGCAGGTTTTCATTTCACAAACAGCAGCAACACAAACTTTTCTTACAACTTCATACTAACTGAAATGAAAGCACACAAAGAACCCATCCAACATTCTCCATAGTGGGTGGAGACAGCATCCAGGAATGGGTTAACTCCATCTGTCATCTTATTGGACTGAGTCTGCATCTGTAATGACACTCCTCCTCCTCTGGTCATCCTTCCAGCTTTTAGACTCAGTCGATTTTAGGATTAGATGTGTTTTCGTGGTTCCCATCCTGAATTCTATCTTCTATCTTCAATTTGGCACAGACTTTACAGAAAATTTCTCTTTCCAGCGTGAAGGCTTTGCCCGACCCCGCTGAAGGCCGTGTGGTGGCAATTTGCAAGGAATTGACTTCCCAGCGTGAAGGGCTCTGCCCAACCCCGCTGAAGGCCACGTGGCGGTGATCCGACTGTCTGGGGACAGCAGATCAGGGCAGCGCCCACGAATTCACTCCGGAACGCTGACCCTTCTGCTCTCTGTGTATGGCAAGCCTTGAGTCTCCTGGGACTGGGAGCAGCGACAGATTTTCGAGCAGCGTTCACAAGCCTCGCTCCACAGTGACTGGCCCTAGAGCTTGCGCAACATCGCGCCATCGGCTGCAACGGTCGGAAGAACGTGATGGTGAGTGCCGACCTCCGGAACCATGCTTCTAAGCCATAGATCCTTATTGCGAATCTTGGCTGAGTGCCAATATTGCCTTCTCTAAGGCTTATTACCACCTCCCCTCACTCCAGAGAGCACAGAGCAGCTAGACCCAGCTGGGTGTGTCTGCCTTAAAAGGTTTTAAAAATGGCGGACGCCATTTTGGAATCCCCAACAGCGGGAAAATCTAGGCCAACCATTGAGGCATCCCCATGGTCACATGATCAAAATTTATTGGCATCTGACTCATATTTATGATGGTTGCAATATCCCAGTGTCATGTGATCCCCTTTTGCGAACTTCTGACAAACAAAGTCAAGGGGGAAGCCACATTCACTTAACAATTACAGGTATTCACTTAACAATCGTGGCGAGAGAGGTCGTAAAATGGGGAAAAACTTACTTAACAAATGTCTCACTTAGCAACAGAAATTTTGGGCTTAATTGTGGTCGTAAATCGAGGACTACCTATACTGCCATGAGTTGGTGACTTGTAACATTGGAGGCATTATTTTTCATTCAACCTTTTGTGTGTACATATACAGTAGTTAGAGAATTCTTATGTTGTACGTACCGGTACTATATAGGAAGGCTGACTTCTCTGTCTCACTACTGGAAAACAATTTGCCTCCAATACCATTTGATGTTGCCCTCATCTGATCCCATCTGTCTGAGAATGGCTCTTCTGTTCTTACCATTGAAATGAACATCCCAGAAGTGCAATGGTGGTTTCTGGAAGAGAGATGACTTCCCCAAGGATTGAAATGAGAAGTGTAGGGCTGTAATGACAATTTCAGGAACCAAAACCCCCCACTGAAAATAGAGAAAAGCTCCTGTGATTGGAATGATTAGGAATAAAGCTGCAGTCATTAGAGATCCAAGAATAATTTTATTCCCAGGATCCATTGTTCTACTTTCAACAGCCAGATTTCAGTCTCAAGCTTGGGGTTTCCCCCCCCTCCCCTCATGTTCAGTAGCAGGAGCTGCCAGTCCAATCCAAAAAGCTTGTGCCATTACCAAACAGCTGCCCCGGGGAAGCCTGACTGTTGATAAAGTAGCTGCCATAGTGATCATGCTAGACTTACAACATCTATTTATTGGTGGGCAAGTTAATGCTTCCCATCTCTCCATCACTTTCTTCTGTTGCTTTCTATAGACAAACAGATATGTATTCATACAGCAGTGTCTGGAGTGAGGAGCCTATAATAATTGACTGAGTCTGATGAAAACAGCATCCCACTGTAAAAACACAACCTCACCTCTTTTGTATGTGTGTCGTGTCTTTGCACACAAATCCAAAAGGGGTAGAGTTCAACTGCTCAACTGCAGAAGCCTTTTGATTAAAGTGGCTGAAACCAATGAATGTCCATGCATCTAGACATGCATGCCAGAATAGCAGCCACCAAATAATTTTATTTTCTAAGGTTGCCAAAAGTACATTATTGGAAATAAAGATGATGCTAGAGATCTGGAGTTTGCTCTGCAGCATGTTATTTATTCCATTTATTTTCTAAACTGAAAGACTAGGGGGGGGGGAAGTTAGCTGGGATAGAAAGTCAGAAGCACAGGAAAAAAGTCTGTAGACCTACAGGCACTAGTTTACTTATCCTTGTTCTAGATCAGGGGTGTCAGGGGTGTCAAGGATTTCATTGAGGGCCGCATCAGGGTTGTGTTTGACCTGGGGAGGGGCGTGGCTGGGTAGGGCGTGACCAGCTCGACGTCACTCGTGTGACCAAATGCCACTTTTGCTAGTAGTTTGTTTTGCTAGCACTCTGCCAGCAAAAACGAAGCTCAGGAGGGCCACTCGAGCACCATCTTTGCTGGCAGAGGGCTGCAGGAGGACTTCACAGCCGAAAATGGAGCCCAGGAGGCTCCTCAGAAGCTCCATTTTTCCTGGCAGAGGCACTGCGGGCCGGTCCTTCGCTGTTTCCAGGTGGCCCTGCAGGCCAGATCTAAGCACCCCGCGGGCTGGATGCGGCCCGTGGGCCTTGAGTTTGACACCACTGTTCTAGATTGAACACTGTACAAAAATGGATTTCGAGGAACATCACACTGAAATTTAGAAATACCCAAAAGAAAAAAGAAATGAAATAATAAATAGTAAACGTACAACCAACCAAGGATATGAGAATTGCTGTCAATAATGAGACACTTAAAAATATTTCAATCTAACACTAGAAGAAATACCTGTATAACACCTTTGAAAGGTATTTATAAGGTGGAGGTCACTACCATAAAAGGCTCTTTTCCACTATTGCTGGTCAAGCCCGGAATCTGATAATCTTAATACATGACCTGGTAAAGAAGATGCTTCAAGTATGTATTTAGAGGTACCTGCTACCACTGAGGAGTAGCTTCATGAGTAAATATGGTTCAGATTGTAAACTAAAAATAGCATTGCGTGAAAGAAGCATACTGATGGTATTTTATTTTTGTCTCAACTTTTATGAAAAGAGGTAAGATGGAATTATATATGATGATTTTATAACCATTTAATTATATGTTTCCTCAAGAATTTTAAAAATTGTAATGTAGTGGAGATGGATAGAATTTTATTTGATATTATTTCTACAATCCTATTATAATACTGCAACTCAAAGAGTTCCTTGAGAATAAAGTTCAACAACAGAAACAATATGTATTTGTGCTCATATATTCACTGGAAATTGTTATATACAAGTTCTTAGTCTGAGGTGGTGAAAAAGAATTTCCATTTCAAGTGTTTATTTTGTATTTTAAGAAAAAAATATTTCATCCATAGCAATATGCTACTGGAATTGCCAACAGACTATCATTCCACCTTCACAAGTCACAGGGGTATTTTATTGCAGCAGATGGTAGGGTTACTGGGAAGCTTTGGGGGATTTCAGTATATTTGTTTATATTTTTTACAATTGTCCTTCCCTCACATCACTTCTCTCATAGCAATCTCAGCGTTTCCCCCCCCCCAAACCTCCAAATAAATGTGCAACACCCCTGCTCCACCAAACAAAAAAACATTAAAAAAAAACATGATTGAAAAGTGGAAATGTTAATGGTATAGAGCCATGATGGCGAACCTATGGCACGCGTTCCAGAGGTGGCACACAGAGCCCTCTCTGTGGGTACGTGTGCCGTCGCCAGCTGCTCTTCCGGGTTCTGTCACGTGCATGCATGCCGGACAGCTGGTCCAGCGTGCATGCGCCTGGCCACATGCTCTCTTCCGGGGTCCAGCTGAAGACCAACTGGCCGGTGCTCATGCGTGCACCGGAACCCGGAAGAGAGCAGCTGTCCGGTGCACATGCGCACCTGACCAGCTGGCCGGTACACATGTGCGCGACGGAACCCGGAAGAGCAGCTGGCCGCCGCGCACATGCGCACCGGCCACCTGCTCTCATCCAGGTTCCGGCGCTCCAGTGCATGCACACACACATGCGCGCCCCAGTTTCGGTACTCGGTGCCAAAAAGGTTAACCATCACTGGTATAGAGTGTTCAATGACATTATGTTAGCATATATTAGTTTATAGTACTTTTCCAAAACATTTATGTACGCTGATTTCAGATATCCTACATCTCAACATTGATATGCTTTGATCTGTAGCTGTCAAGTGTTTCAGCTGATACACACATAAAACTGACTTTAATTATGTACACTGATTGGCACTAGCCACGGAATCATATGATGCTTTCACTTTAGCTTGTCTCTATCCCTGCAGCAAATGTCTCTTTTATTGTTTGTTCTGATATCTTCATCTAGTTTCATCTAGGATTCATTTTAAATCCTAGCCAAATTGAAATGCCATGGTTAGCTGTGAACACATTTAAACACTGAATTGAAGCTAAGGTATGAGTGGAAAAATTGCTTCCAGGATAAGAAGAACTACGATGAGAATGCAAACAAGTCCATCCTAATTATTTATTTCTCTGTTATTCATTTGATTCATGTTCACTTATAATTTTGCAGAAGCTATAAACAATATTTTATGGTTAATAGGCTATATCAGTGATGGCAAACCTTTTCAGCACCGAGTGCCCAAACCGGAACGCACGTGCATGTGTGTGCATGTGCGTGCGCTGGAGCACCGGAAACCTGAAGACCAGCTGGACGGCACGCCCATGTCTGTTTTTTGGCCATTTTTCGGGCCGGTTTTTGGCCGGTTTTCTGGGTTGGTTTTTGGGCCATTTTCAGGCCGTTTTCAAGCCGTTTTTCAGGCAAAAAACTGCCCAAAAAATGGCCTGAAAATGGCCTGGTTTTTGGCTGGTTTTGGCCATTTTCAGGTGCTCCGGCGCCCGCGAAGACCAGCTGGCCAGTGCACATATGCGCACCGGAAACCAGAAGAGCAGCTGGCGATGGCGTGCGTGCCCACAGAGAGGGCTCTGCGTGCCACCTCTGGCATGCGTGCCATAGGTTCGCCATCACGGGACTATATCATTTCATCTATCCTGGATATTTCTCCAGAAATTTAAAATAATTTTAACTGTGGTCACAAAAAAGTTAGCATTATTCCTGTATCAATTCTAAAACACTGATGTCCTAATATGGGAGAGTTCAGCAAAAAATCTACACCACAACTTTATGATTCCTCCCTCTACTTTGGTTATGCACTGTTTTAGCAATTAGAATAACAGAGTTGGAAGAGACCTTGGAGGTCTTCTAGTCCAACCCCCTGCTTAGGCAGGAAACCCTACACCACTTCAGACAAATGGTTATCCAATATCTTCTTTAAAACTTCCAGTGTTGGAGCATTCACGACTTCCGGAGGCAAATTGTTCCACTGATTAAGTGTTCTAACTGCCAGGAAATTTCTCCTTAGTTCTAGGTTGCTTCTCACCTTCATGCAAACCAACTTCATCTTATCTCTATACTGTTTTGGGAGGACATAACATAATCCCACCTGGAAGCAAAGTTTCCCACTGAAAAGATTTCACTTCCTAAGTCAGTTTGGAATGTGTCTAAATATTATGCTAGAGGGCACTGTGTTGCAAGAGACTGGCCTTGGGGGAGTTTTCTGAAGAGAAGAAATGCTCAGCACTTGGAACAATTAGAAATTCTGTTTGTATGGGTGGGGTTCTCAGTTACTCATTATGTCTGTTTTTGCTAAATTCCAGATCAGATTGTCCCTAAGCCACCTGTCATAACCTCAGTCAGTTCTATTTAGATGGCTTTTTCTGACTCTAGTTCATAGTGTGGAAGACCAGAAATCAGTTCATTGTGTGGAAGACCTGAAATCAGTTCCCAAAAGATGAATTTACTCACCTTAGCATACAGGATACTATTATACAATTTTAAATTGGGATTTCAAAAATATCACAGGAGTTCTGGGATCTAAAGAAAAGTCTAATGTTTAGTGGATTGTTTGTTTGTTTGTTTGTTTGTTTGTTTGTTTGTTTGTTTGTTTGTTTGTTCATGTAAGGGAACCCACCTCTTTGCCAAGGTACAGATGTTTTATCATGTTTGGTGTCTTTGGAGACAATTTTTATCTACTGGTATGTGTTTTCTTATCACGGCTGCTCTCTTTCCATTTTTTTTTTACATTGGTGCATATCTGCATCATTTTATTTCCATCATGTGTCTCATGTGACACAGAATTATCATGTTGACAGGGATTTCCTGGAGGTATCAGACATCATTCGATCTATTTGAAATTTACATGCTTTATGGGATGTATCCTTTAGTAAGGATTAGTCAGAAAGGAGATGCTGCTGGTGGTAGGGAAACACGGAGCGGAATCCTGGAAAAGGGAAGAAACCCAATTCATTTATATTTAAATATATAGTGTATATATCAGGGGTGAAATCCAGCAGGTTCTGACAGGTTCTGGAGAACCGGTAGCGGAAATTTTGAGTAGTTTGGAGAACTGGCAAATACCACCTCTGGCTGGCCCCAGAGTGGAGTGGGAATGGAGATTTTGCAATATCCTTCCCCCAGGAGTGGGGTGGGAATGGAGATTTTGCAATATCCTTCCCCCAGGAGTGGGGTGGGAATGGAGATTTTGCAATATCCTTCCCCCAGGAGTGGGGTGGGAATGGAGATTTTGCAATATCCTTCCCCCAGGAGTGGGGAGGGAATGGAGGCCACGCCCACCAAGCCACGTCCACCAAGCCACACCACACCCACCAAGCCATGCCCACAGAACTGGTAGTAAAAAAAAAATTGGATTTCACCACTGGTATATATGAAGGAATATATGAAGTAAATTAATAACTGCATACTGTATTATATTTTACAGTGTATTACCAAATTCATACCCAGCAAAATCTTGAGTCTGTCTATCTTGCATGCTTTTACTAGTGCTGGGAAAGAAGCATCTTGTTAGCTAAATTCTTTTTTTTTCCTCCTCCTCCTGATAAAGCTGTGGATCTCCTGTGGCCACACACTGTGCCTTGGCATACGAATCCCTCAGTAACAGTTTCAGGCTACATTAAAAAGAAACAATACCATTAGCTGCTACTCTTACACACAGGTCTAATTCTCTGAATTATTACAAGATAGCTTTTCTGAGATTTTAGAATGCATGTGAGCTACAATTTATTTGTAGTTACAAAAGCTGATGATAAAGCCTCCATAAATGCCTTCTCTGTACTGGTATTCTTCATAAGTTATGCTCTGGAAGAAAATTGCTTCTATGGCTAATTCTCACTCTTCTACTAACTTATAAAATTTCAACAATCTCTCAACTTCTGTGAAGTTAGACAAGCAATGAATCATTTTCTAATCTACATGTCAGAAGCAGGTGAAATTCCACAACAGTGTCTAGTATTACATATAAATTATATTCACATAATCCTTTATTTCTAATATTTCCATAACAGCTACAGCATGACACATAGCTTATAAAAATAATACTCTTCCCTTCTGATGGTATTAAAGGCATCGTTGCAAGATATACAGTATGCTTGTTACTTGATCTGTAATAACATCTCATTATTTCTTTGTTTTCAATCTTCATATATTTGCATCAAGTAAAACCTTTTTCTTCCTATAGCTCTGCAATTGGTGGTCCTGGTTGCTCCGCCAACAGTCCTAAGTCTTGTAGCCCATTTGTCACCAGATGTCTAGCAACTCCAACACCTAGTGTGGTCCTTGTTGACCTGGACAAAGACAGATCCAGTATGGGTTTCTGTAAATTATGTCTTACTATATTGCTTATGGGATTGGGAGTGGCTCAGGGGTTAAATCCAGAAGGTTCTGACAGGTTCTGGAGAACCGGTAGTGGAAAGTTTGAGTAGTTCGGAGAACCGGTAGCGGAAATTTTGAGTAATTCGGAGAACCGGCAAATACCACCTCTGGCTGGCCCCAGAGTGGGGTGGGAATGGAGATTTTTGCAATATCCTTCCCCCAGGAGTGGGGAGGGAATGGGGATTTTGCAGTATCCTTCCCCTGGAGTGGGGTGGGAATGGAGAGTTTGCAATATCCTTTCCCCAGGAGTGGGGAAGGAATGGGGATTTTGCAGTATCCTTCCCCTGGAGTGGGGTGGGAATTGAGATTTTGCAGTATCCTTCCCCTGCCACGCCCACCAAGCCACGCCCACCAAGCCACACCATGCCCACCAAGCCATGCCCACAGAACCGGTAGTAAAAAAAATTGGATTTCACCACTGGAGTGGCTCCTCTGATGAGACCTATCCAGTATGGTAGAACTGCTGACATAGTTCTCATATTCTTCAGAGAACACAAGCTCCATAACCATGTCATGATAATGCCTTGCGAGGAGGGTGTCAAATATTATTATTATCTTTATGGAGAAGGGGTAAAGTTTATGGACAGAAAGAAATCTGGTTTCTCCTTTTTTTAAAAAAATGTGATTCTGACATAAATCCACACTATAAACAGCCTTTAAGGAAAAATACATTTGATGTAAAATTTAATTTAGCTATATTTTTTCTGGTTTCAGTGGAATATTTCACTATCATTCTGTGAACAGGGAGAAATGGTCTAAAACAGGGGTGTCCAACTCGATTTCATTGAGGGTCGCATCAGGGTTGTGTTTGACCTTGGGGTGCCAGGGTGGGTGTGGCCAGGGTGGGTGTGGCCAGCTCGACATCACTCGTGTAGGGGATGCCTGTGGTGGCCCAAGCACTCTGCCAGCAAAAATGGGCTCCTGAACTCCGTGTTTGGCTGCGATGGCCTCCTGCAACCCTCTGCCAGCAAAAACGGAGGTTGGGAGAACCGCAGGCGGCCCTCCCGACCTCCGTTTTTGCTGGCAGAGGTACCGCGGGCCAGTTCTTTGCTGTTTCCAGGTCGGCCCTGCGGGCCAGATCTAAGCACCCCGTAGGCCGGATCCGGGCCTTGAGTTTGACACCCCTGGTCTAAAGATTGTAGGTGGGGAACATGTGCATCAGCTATTAAATGACTTACAGAAAATTGTTGAGCTACTTGGACATCTAGTGTGAAAATTGGGCAAATAGAGGAAAGGGAGGAGAAGGAACTGGCATATTTGGGTTTCTTATAGCTTGGTATCCTGGAAGTGAATATTAGGATTAGAGCTGTGTGCCATATAATTTAAATACTCTCTCCATTATGCTGCATCTACATATAAATATCTACAAACTCCCCAAAGTAATGATAAGTCCTGAACTAGTCAGGGAGCTGGTCATATCACTCTCCCTTTTATTTTATTTTTTCACATTTATTTTAATATTGAAAGAGCTAGTTTAATATTAAAGCATACAAAATGCATTAAAGACTTCAGTAATTTATTTATTATGAAACAAACAGATTTCAGATAAATCAGATATGATACTTCAGAAAGGCTATGAAAAATAGAATTCCTGGAGGCTTTATGTCTGGAATAAACAAGGGATAGTGTGGTTAAAAGTTGATAGTTTGTTTTCCTTTTTGTTCCTTTGTGTGAATAACCTTTGCCTTACAAATCTATTGAAATTAAAATGCCTGAAATGCTTCGTATTTTAAAGAGTACTTCCAAACAACTCATTGGCATTGGATTTTCTGATGAAATTTATGAGAAGACATAGCTTCAGTTGAAGCTGTATCTTACAAAAACATCTTGAAATAAATGTTGTCTCCTATGTTATGAAGAAAAAGGTTTCAAAGACTTTTGAAGGAGCACAAGTATCTTCCATAATATATACAGTATTTGACATAGATAGATGATAGATGATAGATAGATAGATAGATAGATAGATAGATAGATAGATAGATAGATAGATAGATGACAGACAGACAGATAGACAGACAGATAATCTTATAAACTTATTATTATAAGATCAAAATATATCCAGCCAACACATATCCAAGTGTTACAAAGTAGGTTCCATTCATGCCAGAAAGGGCACCATAAAACTTAGGAAAAGCCCAAGGTTTATGGAAGCACATACATGCTATACAGGGGTGGGTTCTTCCAGGTTCGGACTGGTTCTCCTGAACTGGTAGCGACCCGCTGGTGACATCACGATGACGTCACCGAACCAGATCGGTCGGTGCCGGTCCGTGGGGGCCGCCATCTTTTTTTTTTTAATTTTATTTGAATTTTTTTTAATTATTTTTTTCTTCTGCGCATGTGCAGAAGCCAAGTTTCCGGCATTGTGCATGCGGTCGCCATCTTGTTTTCAGCTTTCTTTCTTTTCTTTTTTTTAATTTTTTTTTGTATTTTATTTTTTATTTATTTATTTATTTTTTTATTTATTTATTTTTTTTTTTATTATAAAAACATAATTATGAATATATGAAATGGATATGAATAAAAGGTAACATTAGTACAGAATCTTCTGCGCATGTGCAGAAGCTGAGTTTCCGGCAATTTGCATGCGGTCGCCATCTTGTTTTTGGCTTTTTTAAAATTATTATTTATTTATTTTTTATTTTTTTGGCACTGCGCATGTGCATGCCCACGAGGCACGCCCACGCCACGTGGGAGGGAATGAACCAGCAGTGAGGTAAGTTAGAACCCATCCCTGCATCAGATATATTTTCTTACCTAAGCAGAGGATGGAAGTCAAAACCTGCATTGCTCCTTGTCTTATTCGTTACTGCCTTCAACAATGGCAGAACTTTTAAAGTACTTGAAAAATTCTTAAAACTTCAAAGAGATATTCAGAGATGAATTTGCCATGAAAGTAGCCCATGTTGAGCTATAAAGCACAGTCAAACATCAAGAGTTGGCCATGGGAAATGTTTTATGACATTTTGTATTATGTCAATTTATATTTTTATGTCCTAAAATGTTTTATAAAATCTGCCAAATTTCAATTCCAAGGAAATTATAGGTCCTGGATTTTGGACACATTATGTAAATTAATTCATTTGAGGGTTAAAATGGGTAGTACTTCCATTTAAAGAAGAAAAGCATAGCTCAGACTATTGCTATGATTTTTTGCTCCTATATTCTGTTGTTTAGGTATAAATTTGGATAATGTAGAAATTTTACTTACAGCCTATTAAACAACGGATCTAGCTGTCTGCCTGCGATCATGTGTATCTATTAGGAGTAAATCCCACTGAAAGAGAGTAGCCTTACTGTAAACTTTTATAAGGTTAGTCCCCTTCTTTCCTTCCCTTATGCTTTACGTAGTTGAAAGATAGGATATTGAATTGATTAGTATCAGGTGTATTATAGAGAGAAATGAAAACTTCTGTAACAGATATTTTGTGCCCAGACCAGGTGTGTGTGTGTGTGTGTGTGTGTGTGTGTGTGTGTGTGTGAGAGAGCGAGAGAGAGAGAGAGAGAAAGAG
>QLTV01003284.1:2691677-2709040 GCA_003457575.1 Thermophis baileyi | reverse complement strand
AGTATTTCATATGTCTCTTTTGCCTTTCAAATGTTAGTTCTTTTCAGAAGTCTGGAAATCAGTGCATTTGAGGAACAAAGGAATATGTCTAAAAATGAAAGTGAACTCCGAAAGTTACTGTACGTGAAGACGTAATCTGTGCTATATTTCTCCAGCTCCAGCCTATCAGAACTAAACTCTCACCATGCTTCCTGTGGATGACTGTTTCTCCAAAAAACTACTAATTTGTGACTAGTTCTGAATGAAACATAATATTAAGAGAAACTTTCTCTAGAGCCCAATAAAAGAATTTGACATCCTTCCAGTACTTCGAGCCTGTAAATTCTTGAATTATGTGGGTTTCTGTTTTTTTACTGGCCTAAGCAACATAGCACTTTCTGCATTTAGGCACTGACAGATATGCTTTAGTGTTGTTCTTGTTTCCCCTAATTTAATTTCATGAACTGTACTGTGAAGAAAGACCTCCTTTGTTTCACTCTTTAGCTGCTCTGAGAGAACCATAATAATGGAACTTTGCCATAACATATACCTCTGAAACTTACTATGATGATTTTAAATTTGGGTACAGAATATTGGGCTTCAGATTTAGGTTCTTATTTAAACAAGGACTTGCTATTTTCAGCTGCTGTAGCCATCCCAGCCTCTACACATAGCCCATATTTAGATGAAACCCTTGGGAAATCATCTTCATTCCAAAAATCAGTTTACAGAATAATCAGAATCAAGCTAAGACTTCAAACACTGCTTTGCTTATTTGAATTGCCCCTTCTGGTATTTTTAGTTATTATTTACTTTAGTTATTAATCAAACTGCCCCAATCACACGACTCTTGGCAGCTAATAATAATAAGAATATACAATAAAATATAAAACATAAACATGAAACAAATAAGACCCAAAGACAGTGCGTAACATGATGCCAATGTTGCCATCTCCCCCCTCCCCCTCCCCCCGGAAAAACTCTGTTTGGCTTTTTCTAGTGGTGGAGACAAATGAATTTCCAACAGGAGGTCATTCCAAAAGGTTGATCCCATCACTGAAAAACAATGTTTCTGGCCTTTGAACTGTGTCACTTAACAACTGCAGGGATAGCAATAGCAATAGCAATAGCACTTAGACTTATATACCGCTTTACAGTGCTTTACAGCACTCTCTAAGCGGTTCACAGAGTCAGCATATTGCCCCCAACAATCTGGGTCCTCATTTTACCCACCTCAGAAGGATGGAAGGCTGAGTCAACCTTGAGCCGGTGAGATTTGAACCGCTGAACTGCTGAACAGTCAGCTGAAGTAGCCTGCAGTACTGCACTCTAACCACTGCGCCACCTCGGCTCTTTGCATGCATCTTAGCATCTCCTGGTAGCTATGGAGATTGTTGGGGGCAATATGCTAACTCTGTAAACTCTGTAGAGAGGGCTGTGAAGCACTATGAAGCGGTATATAAGTCTAACTGCTATTGCTATTAGGTCAGATCGAAGGCGGCGTAGTTCTAAGTTTTCTAGTCTACTGTCGACCTCACCCCATTCCTAAGAGGTCTGTAAGGGGCGTGCATAAGCGCACCAGCGTGCCTACCGTCCCTGTCCTACTGTCCTATTGTCCTCATCTATCTGTATTCACTTTGATTATGTTTATGTTTATACCTATACCTGCTATCTTGTACATGTTTGACAAACAAATAAATAAAATAAAATAAATAAATAAAATTTCAAGTCTGGTTGCATAAGGTATTCTGTTGCGAACGGAGGAGTGTAATACTCGTCTCGTGAAATATCTCTGGACATTCTCAATTGTATTAATGTCTGATATGTAGTGTGGGTTCCAGACAGATGAGCTGTATTCGAGAATTGGTCTAGCAAATGTTTTATTTGTTGATTGAGATTTGAAATTGCCACTTGTTTTACCATTCTGATACATAGTCAAGGTCTTTCTGAAGGGTAGTAGCATTGTCTGTTGTGTCAAATAGTTTGACATCGTCGGCGAAGAGAACGCAGTTGCTTATAATGTGATCACAAAGGTCATTTATGTAAAGTATGAAGAGTGTTGGTCCTAGAACGCTGCCTTGAGGGACACCACTATTGACAGGTGCAGGATTTGATAGAGAACTCTCTATTTTAACAACTTGTTGTCTGTTTGACAGGAACGCAGTTATCCAATCATGTAGGGGTCCAGAGATGCCATAAGATTTTAGTTTCAGAAGTAGTTTGTCGTGTACCACTGAATCAAAGGCTTTACAAAAGTCTATGTAAATTGCGTCTATTGCTTTACCCTGATCGAGTTGTGTAGTCCATATGTTTTTGCAGTGTAGGAGTTGCAGATTACTGGATAATTTTTTCCTGAAACCAAATTGTTTGTTAGTTAGAAATTTTAAGATTGCTATGAGTTAAAGTTCAACAACAGAGCATATTATGTTGCCTATCCCTGACCCAATGCTTATATATTCACTACTAAAGTTTTAAAGGTTCTTATCTGGAGAAATGACCTGCCTTTTTAATACTCCTACAGCTGTTTAAAAAAAAACCACTGCAAATGTCCTCCCTCTGTCTGACTTCTTGATTACAAACTAGGCTGTACAGCTAACCTGAGTGGGCAACAATCTTCTATCTCTATATAAGGACTATTTTGCTCGTCGTCACACAACATTCCAAGGTAAAATACTTGTTAGGGGAAATCTACGCCTCCTGCTTGGCCCATAGCCAATATAAGCCACTCACTATTTCCTCAGTGCAGCAGCACATGACAGTCATCTTCCTCTGATTCCCAGCCCACTGCAAATGCACCCCCTACCATATTTTTTCAGCTTGATTCAAATCTGCTGTTTTCTGACCTAAGCTGCTTTAAAACCCCTTCAGAACAGATGCCTTCGGTGTTTTATTGCATTTTAATAGCAGAATAGAATACATAATCAGTGTACATAAAAAGAAAAAAAAATACATCAAGAATCGTAAGATACAACAGTTAGTGATAGTCAGAGGTTACTAATAAGCAATCAAATCATACTAGGAAACAAATAAAACAATATAAATCGTAAAGATACAAGCAACAAGGTTATAAGTGGGAGGAGATAGGTAATAGGAAGGATGAGAAGAATAATAGTAATACAGTTCATGCCCCATTCACTTTTTCCATCTTTTTCAGCTTTGCTTCCCTTTGCTTTCCCATACCCTGGCCACGATATTGCAAAACCTCTTTTTCCCTTTTTTTTATTTTTTAAACTTCTTTAAGTTTCAATGAAGGAATGCTGCTACTTTGTTCCTAGGAAGCTGAACTATCAGTTCTTTCTTAATGTAAAGTTTCCATGGAACTAGAGAGGAAGCTATAACAAAAGGCTAACTTGTTCCCAGCTGCTTTGGAATGGTAGAATCAGAACAGCAATGGTACTATAAGGGAAAGCAAAAACAAAGCACAAAAACTAAAGGATATAGTTCTAGTGTCAAAAGAAATAATATAGGAAGGGGGAGGGTGCAAACATCTGAGAAAAGCAAAGGCAAAACATGGGGACTATCCAAAAAGAAAAAGAAAGCCACTGGTAGATCAGTCCACATCGAAGCAGGCCAATGAACCTTGTCTTCTTTGCATTGATGGGAAAGGCAAGAACCATGGGGGCTACTTACGATGACCACAGTCTGGACTGGGCATAAGCCCAGCCCTGTTGCCAAATCACTGCAATCGGGACTGGAATTTCTGAAGTTGGCTTAAAAACAACTGGGAGACCACAGGAGATAAAGCGGCTTATATTGCAGTGTCACATTGGCTTTAGTGACATATCTGAAGTGTATTGACTCGTTTTTCCCCCTTTAATTCTCTGCTCAGTTATCTCTAGCTATTTCCACCAAATATCTAGTTGGTTCACAGATATAAGTGGAAGCAGCAGAGGGGAGACATACGGGGTGGTTGATTTTTCTTTCTTCCCTATCCCAAAATCATTTGAGTGGGGTGGTATAGAGATTTTGTAGACAGAAAGAGAGATTTTCATTATCATCTAATCCAAAATATTTCCATATTCTTTTTGGAGAGAGATAGTTTGAAGACAGGGCAAGGAAAATGCATATAATACAATTTATTAACCTAGTTTCCACTGACAAGGAAGAACCCAAAAGTTCAAGCTATGTAGCATGCACTTATTTTTTTGTTTTTTTGAAAAGGGAAACATGTGTCTCCATTTATTTTTAGATTGGTAGTGAAGAATGTAGACTTACGATATTTTTGTGCTTGAGGGCATGATGAAACGGACAACCAGTTTTGCCACAGCTCATGGTTTTCCCTATGAGGATTTGGTTATCATTTTACTTTCTTACATGTTGTATCTGTAATTGTTCTTTATAGCAATTTACTGCCCTATTTCACACATGCACTGTCTCTTTCTTTGTTAGTTCTGCCTCATGTGGTTAATATTTAGTTAAAACGGTTTTAATTTGAGACAATTCTTAAGGAAAATGAGTAACTAATGCTCTGGTGCTACAGAGATCCAGATTTGATACAGGGCATCTGTGGCAATTTCTAACTTTGATTGAAAACCCTCTGCTAGCTATACCAAGAGACAACACAGGCACCTTTTGTGTGTGTGTATATACCATATATACACATCCCTGCTCCTCCCCATCCAGGCAGCTGATAGCAATTCAAGAGAGCCATAAGCCAGGAAATCTAACACACAGGAGGATGAATCTCTTTCAGTCTTGTGTTCCTAATCCAAATTGCCTCTTCTGTGATCAAAGATAAATGTGTAGAGATATCCAGTCATGTCATGTCTACTTATACCCTCAAGCTTACTGAACCCAGATGCTCTTCCAAATGTAAAAATATCTCTTGTTAAATCTGGAAATTCCTTTTTTGGCTGATGAGGTTTTGGATATGACTTTGCTAAATGCCTCTTATGCTTATTGTAAAATGGTTTTTCTGTGATTGATCCTTATCTGCCTGATAAAAGATAAAAGATAAAAGCTCCGTCAATTCTCCCCCACCCCACCCCTCCTGCTTATGGCAACTTGAAAGCTTTGCAAGTTGACAATACAATTATATTTATTTCTGTCACTTAAAAATATAGAACTTTTGGTAATTTCTTAATTGTGTTTTATTTGAAGTATTTTTCAGATAGGCTTTTTAGAAAACTTTTAGGCTCTCTTTGGAAAGAAGAACAGCACATAAATGAAAATAGTAGTAGTCACTACTACAGTGACTGCTACAATTAATAGTTAAAATTATGGCTCATAATTAAATTAATGTCTTCATAATATGTATATTATATACCGTATTTTTTGGACTATAAGACGCACTGGTGTATAAGACGCACCAAGATTTCGAAGAGGTAAGTAAGAAAAAAAAGTTTTTGTCCTCCCCGGCCCCCAGAGGCACTCTGCAGGCCTCACAAACCCTCTGTGCGCCCTGTTTTTTGCAAAAATGGGTGAAAAATGGGGCACGCAGAGGCTTTGGGAGGCCTGCAGAGTGCCTCTGGGGGTTGGGGAAGGCAAAAACGCCCCCGTTTTTGCTAAAAACGGCCCATTTTTCACCCATTTTTTACAAAAACAGGGGCGTTTTTGGCTTCCCCCAGCCCCCAGAAGCACTCTGCAGGCCTCCCAAACCCTCTGCGCACCCCGTCTTTTGCAAAAACAGGCCCATTTTTTGCAAAAATGGGATGTGGGGGCGGGGCTTTGGGAGGCCAAAAATGTCTGTATTCAGTGTATAAGACGCACCAACACTTCCACCCTCTTTTAGGAGGGAAAAAGGTGTGTCTTATACTCCGAAAAATATGGTACATATTATGAATACATATAATATTTTATATAGTATAAAAGTATAGCTTTTATTTTACTCTGTTTATTTTTCTGGCAAGGGACGTGGTGGCTCAGTGGCTAAGACACTGAGCTTGTCGATCAGAAAGGTCGCCAGTTCGGCAGTTCGAATCCCTAGCGCCGTGTAACGGAGTGAGCTCCCGTTACTTGTCCCAGCTTCTGCCAATCTAGCAGTTCGAAAGCACATAAAAAATGCAAGTAGAAAAAATAGGGACCACCTTTGGTGGGAAGGTAACAGCGTTCCGTGCGCCTTCGGCATTTAGTCATGCTGGCCACATGACCACGGAGACGTCTTCGGACAGCGCTGGCTCTTCGGCTTTGAAATGCTCCCCTAGAGTCGGGAACGACTAGCACATATGTGCGAGGGGAACCTTTACCTTTTATCTTTACTATTTTTCTGGCATAGAAAATTGACGTGTATAAAATATTTTAAAAGGCTGTACAGTAAGATCCAGGAATATATATATATTGCTGTCACATTAAGGCTAAGGTCATCTCAGACTTTCTCTTCCAAAGGTTCTTTGGATCTACACCAGGGGTGGGTTGTGGATCCTGTTGCTGCCGGTTCGCTCAGGGTTGCGCCACGGGCGCGCGTGCAGCAATAAAAAATAGCTTCTGCGCATGCGCAGAAGCAAAAATTCACTTCTGCGCATGCACAGAACCAAAATCCAAGATGGCGGCGCCCACGGAGACCGGCGAAAGAACCGGTTCCGTGACGTCATCACCGGTTTACTAGTGGTTCTAAAGAACTGGTTAGAACCGGTAGGAACCCACCTCTGGTCTACACACCTGAGCTGTACCTTCTGTCTTGATGTAAGGACTTGATAGATGCTGTCCCCATTGCATCTTTTACCATGGATGTTTTGATCTGGTGCCATCCTCTTTAACCCAGCATGCATGAGAGACAGGACTCCCATTACCTGTTCATCTTATGGCTAGTAAAAAGGCAAAAGATGATGAAAATGAAATAAATGTTACAGAGGCACCTGGAAAGATGTAAATAACTTCACATTATTTAAGAGAATTAAATTAAATCAATTTTTAAAAAATCATGTTTAAATAGCAACTTGTAAAACATTCCATGGTGAGGAGAGAAAGATACAGAATTAGGAAAATCTTTCTAACAATTTCATTAAAAATTACAATTAAAACAATACAATCTAATACAAACAAAATATAGTGTAAAAAAGAAAAAGAGAAAAAAAATAGCAGAAAAAATAAGAATAAAGAAAGAGAAAAGAAATATAGAAAGAAATGACATCCCCCTCGATCCAAAGTATAAACATTCCATAGTCATAATTGTGTTTTGTGATAGCTTCGCTGAAAACCAGCATTTACTTCCTGTTTTTGGCAATACTGCGGCCATAGTGAAACACTGGTTCACTTAAAAACTGTGGCATTTGCTTAACAACCATGGTGATTAACCATTGCAAAAAAGGTTGTAAAATTAAGCTGGACACATGACTGACCTGCTTTACAACCGTCATGAGTTGTAACCATGATGGGCAGGCTCCACTACAATTATAACTTGAGAACTACCAATAAAGATAATTGCAGATCATTATAAAGCTGCTTTGAAAAATTGGGGAAAGGAAATGGTAGTGATATGGAGCTTCCCTCAGTCTTTCTAACAATAAAAATTCAAGTGGAAATCCACAGTATTGTTCTGCTGAATAATTAGGGTTGATGATGCTTTATATACTGCATTTTGGGCTAAATGAAATAATTTTTAAGGAATTTGCTTTGGGTACGTATCACCTTGCCTAACAGTAAAAAAAAAAATCCTATACCAACTTCATACTTGTGTATTGAATAAAAGTTTTCAAAGTAGTAGATGAAGATTTATGCAGTAATAAGAAAATAATTTTCTGCTGAGATACTAGTTGAAATTCCTAGCAAAGATTTTTCAGTGAGGGGTTGTATCAAATTTAGAGAGAATATAGTCAATGTCTATATCATTTTTAATTCTGTCCATTTCCACCCAGAATATTCAATGTATCATACATCAATTCCCCAGGCACTGAGGCCAAGCAGTTAGTTTGGGAGCTCTGGTGTTGGTGTATATGCGTCCTGAGATTTGAATGAGGGACCTCAACCTGGTTGTTTGTGCTATTATATCCGCCACCCAAAGTTTTACTGGATATATTACAAATTTAATTAATAAAGATAAAAAAATAGATGGATAGGCAGACAACATAGATCATATATGACATTAATTGATTATATACTGTAAATATAACCACTCAGCAGTTTTCATGCTTCTGTTGTAAAAGATTACTTACCCATTCATCTTAATAATAATTTAAAAACCCTATTAGAAAATGCTATGAATTAGATGATTATATATCTAAACCTACTCTGTTGGAGAATCTTGTCAAACAACCCATTACATTTCCTTTGCGTAAGCTAGAGTGGAATTCTACTCTGTCTCACTCAGCAGTCTGCTAGGTGTCATAAGGTTAGTGTGCTATATGATGGGACACAGCCCTCCCTCTTCCCTTTGGCATCCTCACCATCTGTTTACTTTTTCATTTAAGCAGTAGAATTGGAATAGGGAAAATTGCACAACAGGAAACTGCTCTTTCCTACACCTGTGGCAGTGTAAGATAAATAGAATAATATTGCACAGTCTACTAATGTTTTAAATTTAAACATTTACTGATTTGATGTGACTGGCAGAACATTTTGCTCATGCTGGAATTTTCCCAGCTGTCTATATCCCCACTGCAAACATACTGCTGCCTGGTAATATCATTAGTCAGTGTGTACATACCTAGTGTTCCACTCCTCATCCAAGCATGTGACTTTGACCACCATTGAATTCCCTATTAAAGGAGAGTAAAAGCATGATATTAAAGTTATTGCAATTTAACTCTTATTCAGTTTGCCCCTCGATATTTAAATTCATCTCTGGTTCTCATCTATAACAAAAAGAAATTGGAGACCACATCAGTATGGCTACTGTATCTGGCTGCAAAAATCTGAATAGACTGTGCATGGCAGCAAAGACACACAGCAAACTATAGCACTTTGCTTCCCTCTAGTGCAGCGGTTCTCAACCTGTGGGTCGCGACCCCTTTGGGGGTCGAATGACCTTTTCACAGGGGTCGTCGTGCGCGCTAGCCCGCCATCTTGGTGCCACCATCAGCAGGGGTGAAATGCTCCCGGTTCGGCCGTGCCTGCGGGTCGCTGGACAGCCGGTAGCGACGGAAGCGGGAGACTTTGCCCACCCACCTGGACGCCGCCATTTGGGTTCTTTTACCCTCTGCGCATGCGCAGAATGCTTTACGCATGTGCAGAGGGTAAAAGAACCCAAATGGCGGTGTCCGGGCGGGTGGGCAGTCTCCCGCTTCCGTCGCTACCAGCTGTCCGGCAACCCGCAGGCACGCCCGAACTGGGAGCATTTCACCCCTGGTGCCACGCCCCCTTTGTCACATCGCGCGCGGGGAAGGGGCGGGGCAGGGGTCGCGGCAGTGGGGTGGGGTCATGGGGGGGTCGCGGCATTAGGAAGGTTGAGAACCACTGCTCTAGTGGTTGTCAGGATTTTTCCAGCCCAGAAATGATGGTTCTGAGATCAAGATATAGTAAGACAGTTATAGAAAAATGAGGAGAGGTTATTTCTTTTCAAGCAACATTTGTAGGATGAGAGTATAAACAGAACCAGTTTTTTTTCCACCTCTTGTGCTCTTTCCTGATTACTTAGATATTTAGCAATAGTAATAGTACTTAGACTTATATACCACTCCATAGTGCTTTACAGCCCTCTCTGAGCAGTTTACAGACTCAGCATATTACCCCAAAAAATCTGGGTCTTCATTTTACTGACCTTGGAAGGATGGAAGACTAAGTCAACCTTAAGCCGGTCAAGATCAAACTCCTGGCAGTGGGCAGAGTTAGCCTGCAATGCTGCATTCTAACTTTGCGCCACTCGTTTAGTCTTAGATATTTAGACTTAGGATCAGCCTAAATTTGAAGTGCTTCACCAGAAGGTCCCTCTTGAAAATTGTGATGCTAGCTTACTAGTTCTTCATATACATATTGGATTTGATGTAAAGCAGAAAATGGCAGCATTTTCTTGTTAGTTCTTTGATAAGAGTGCACTAACAGAAATGTAAGCTACACTGTGAAAAACAATTCTAAAGAAAACAGCAAACTAATCCAGTCTTGCTTGCCTAACCATGAAATCATAGTGAACACTTCACCATATCTACCTAAACATGTTGATAAAATATGGGCATAAGCCATGTTAAAGTGTTATCTACCAGTTCTTGAACTGAAATAAAGGTATCATGGCATAAAATTTGCAGTCTCAAATAGCAAGTCCTGTTCCTCCAGAGTACAGCAATGAGATGCCGCTAGAGTAATGAGATCAGTACCTGATTGCTTTAATGTGAGACCCTCTTATGCCAATAGAAGAACAACTACTTTCTCCCTAATATGGGGAGGATGGGAAGACATGTGAAAGTATAATTGGGTGCTTGCAACATTATCATCTGATTAAAGAGTCAGTTTGGTGTGGTGTTAAAGAAACCATGCAACTATGAGTTTCAATCCTGCTTTATGCACACAGCTAGCTGGGTGACTTGGAGCCACTCACCCCCCTCTCCCTTGACCTTAGGAAGAAGGCAAAAGCAATTCATTTCTGAAAACAGTATCATAAAACTGAATGTTCACATTCATGTAATCACAAGTCAAGACTTGATTGAATTGATGTCCCAAATGTAGCCCTTCAGCATGCAGAAAGGACACGGAGTGGAGCAAAGCAGGAGTCAATGACGAGGCCCCATCTTCAAGGGAATGGCACTGTGCGAACCACAAGTCCAATTCTGTCTTTGTGACTGGTAGCACCTGGAAGTAACCCAGAGATGGTTATCAACCCAGCATAGAGTAGCAAAATAATGTAGCCCCTCAATCCAAGAAATAAAAATAGTAAATAGTATGATCATAGGAAACCCATGAGCAAAAGAAAATATGAAATGCACTCATGTTTAGCAGAATCTCACTCTCTTTTTCAATTTATATCAAACTTGTGTGCTGCCCTGAATAGCACTTTCAAAAAAGCCCTAGAACAGGTTTTAAAAACTAGGTTCTACACTCTTTCAGAAGAGCATTACACCCATGTTTATATACTGTGTAACCTATGGAAAATGCCTGTCAGAAGTGACATGGGCTGATACCTCTGGGAAAGCCAACCCAAGTGCCCTATTTCTTGTGCAGTGGAAGCCAAAACAGCTGTGGATGACAGTTCCCATTAAGTGAAGGAAACCACTCATGCCCTCAGCAATATAAAATGATCAGTAAAAGCTAGGCAAATTCCAACCCTAACTATGTCAGAAACCACACTATCAATGAACCCTGCAAGATAATATCCATGGCCAAAATTGTGCCAGAAGAGAGAAAACACTACTTTCAAACTGGAGCAGCTAAAGATTACTTTAAACTCCCTTGGCTGTGGACTGGTAAGGAGACAACGGCAATGTCATGAAGACATGATATGAAAACTTGTAACCTTGGCATGTCTGTGCCACAGTTAAGAAGATAAGCTCAGCATGGTAACCTTGAAATGAATACTGTCCAAGAACAGCTTCTATCCCCCAATTTCATTTTTAAAAAATGCATCAAGCAACAAAACAAGAACACAAAGGCACCCCGAGAACCATTACAATAAAACATTTAAAAAAAATAATTCATTGCTAACAGACTGTTCCAATCAATAGTCGTCACAGTGGTTCACAAACCTGCAAAAAACACTACAAGGAATTCTGGACAAAAGAAAAGACTTCAAGCGTCAATAAGAGAGAACCAAAATCATATACAAAATAAACAGATGGCCTGCAGTCTGCACTACACGCAGGGCAAGCAGGGTGCCAGCTGCATCAAAGAATTAAAGAACCCATAACTGCAATGAAGGGTAGGGATTGCACATACTTAATAGCCATCCACACACCCCATTGCATTTGACTGGGAAAACACAGAAATAATAATAAATAATAATACCAACTGCAAGAGAGCCAAGGAATTTGTAGAATCCTGGCACTCACGTGGGCCACTGAAAGCCGCCCAGAGTCACCTTGCATAGAGATGGGCAGCAAACAAATTTAATAAATGAATAAACAAATTTAATAAACAGATCAGTGGAGCCAGATACACACCCAGTCAGGTCATATACCCAGATGATCCAGACCATACATAGCAAGGGAGACTAATCTAAATGAAGACAACATCACTCCTAGCAACCAATTTACCAACACCTCCCAGAAACCTCCAGTCACCAACCACCCTTCTGAATCCAAATCTTACACAGACTACAAAAGAAAAAGAAAGAAAGAAAGAAAGAAAAACACTTCTGAAGTATTATACATAGAAAACCTTGCTGGGATGTGGAATACAATGCTTGAAAACTTGGCAATGATCTCCCAAAGCTCAGAAAATGCAACTGCTAAGTATGTATATAAAACCTGGGCTAAGAAATTCTCATTGACATCCTGCAATAAAACCAATAAGTATATTAAATTTAATTAACAGAATTCAGCTGCACCAGAGCTTGACCTTATAAGATGTTATAAAAATGAAGTACACAGTGCCCACAACTAGGAGCAATGACTTCCTTCTGCTTCAAAATAATCCCACAGTTTGATTCAATTGTCCAGGATGTAGATCTTCAAAGCAAAGGATGTGATTTTCATCTCCCTTTACCTCTGACTGAAGCAACTGTGAGGCTCATAGCTGGGTCCTGGACAGAGAAAGAAACTTTTGTTTTACGCTAATAGCCTCGATTACTGGAACGGTGGTATAAAGCAATTATGCAACTGCAGTAAAACCAAACATGTCATGTCTAAAATGCATGCCAAGTGATGTTCAACTACGCAAACACTACACTCCAAACATTCAACCTACTATTGCTTACTGACACCGAGGTGATTTTGATTGCTGGGCCTCTTTTTTGTGAGACATTTTTTTTCCTTTAAGAACAAGAAACAGAGAAAAGAAACATACCCACAGAGAGATAGCAATCAGCTGATGAATGATCCACTGAGAACATTCCCATCACTGAAGTGTTGTGTAGACCGACAAACAAAGGAAAAAAACAAAAAAGAGAGGGGAAGGATGAGGAACAAAGCAATAAACCAATGAACATGGCTTAAGTCTGTACAAAGAGGGAAGATTACAAAAACATCTCAGACACTACATAATTCACAAAAAGATTTTTAAAAAAGGGAGGAGGGAAAGCACATTCAGATTTGCAAGATTATGTTACTGAATCTTGCAATTTTGATACAAGTAGTTCTAGACCTATGTGGCATCTCTTTCTTGATCTGCTCTACTTTGTAGGACTGACACAATAGAAGCTTTATATTATTTATTAGATTTTTATCCTGTCTTTATTACTTTATAAGTAACTCAGGGCAGCAAACAGACATTTAACTGGAAGTTGTTGAGAGTAACACCAATGCTCATTTGGGCCATCCAACCAATGCAATTTTCATGTAATATTTTTACTTGACTATTTGAAAGATTGGGTAGGAGATGGTATAATATGGATTTATTTACTATTGAGAGGCTGGAAATAACCATAAAATAGATATGCTTGAAAATGCCAAGAATGTATGGCTAGAGAATATTTGTCAGGAAGCTGAATTAATCAAAGCAACAAATTCAGTAGGAGCCCCGAAAGGACAAAAAAATGTGATCATTTCGTCAAGAAGCATATTTCATTTATCCAGTTTTAGAACATTTATTCAGAAAAGCAAACTGGAAAATGCAAAGATAAACAGAAACACTTTGCACAAAGAAAGCCTCTTCTCAAAAGGAGCTGCAAAATAGTTTTGCAATCTAACAGCCATGATTTTACAGGATGACGGGAATTTCTTTTACCAGCAAACAATGAAGGGATTGAGGTGAAGACATAGATGACTTCTTACAGTGTTATCATGAGGCTTTTGAACCTGTAGAGCCCAAGGAAATGAAATCTTATCTCCCTGAAATCTTATCTCCACCACTTATGGATTGAACCCTGGATTATCTTGGTAATATCAGCTAGTAGGAAGACTGCAAGTTGGATGCAGGCAATAAGCAATATCAGTTTTCAGTAACATGAAATGCATGGGCCAGTTAAAGAGGCATTGGTTCATCCACATTTCAAGAAGTCAACAAAAGCTAACCATTACTGTTGTATCTCTGATCTTCCCTTTGAGAAGAAGGTTAGTGAGTAAGTGGTAGAGCTGCAACTTACAGACCTAAGCCTGGGGCAAAAACTGCATTGGTGATTCTCATGGATTACCTGTGGGAGGACCTGGATGGAGGTGGTGTGACCATCCTTGCCCACCTAGATTTTTCAGAGCTTTTGATCAGCGGTGGGTTGCTCCCGGTTTGGACCGGTTCTTAAAACTGGTAGCGGCGGCAGGAGGCTCCGCCTATCCACCCAGGACGCTTCTGCGCATGCGCAGAAGCGTCACGCACGAGCACGAACCGGTAGTAAAGGGTTTTAGAACCCACTACTGCTTTTGATGCTGTCAACCACAGTACTTTTCTTGACTGCCTGTGAGGGTTAGGGGTTGGGGGCATAGTGCTATGGTGGTTTGGTTCCTCATGCAGGTTATTGGGATGGGGGTTAAGCCAGACTGACAGGTACTTCATTCTGGAATGCTTCAGTTTAGCCCAGGGGTGAAATTCAAAATTTTTCCCTACTGGTTCTGTGGGCATGGCTTGGTGGGCATGGCAGGGGAAGGATACTGCAAAATCCCCATTCCCTTCCCACCCCTGAGGGAAGGATATTGCAAAATCTCCATTCCCACCCCACTCTGGGGCCAGCCAGAGGTGGTATTTGCCGGTTCTCTGAACTACTCAAAATTTCCGCTACTGGTTCTCCAGAACCTGTCAGAACCTGTTGAATTTCACCCCTGGTTTAGCCCTTTCTTATATATTTTTTTATTTATTTAAAACATTTATGACTGCAGGACTGTAACTTGTTGCTTGTATCCTTATGATTTATATTGATACTGATTGTTTCCTGATTGCTTATTTGTACTCTATAACCATCATTAGGTGGCGTACAAATGTATCTTGTCTTTTTATGTACACTGAGAGCATATGCACCAAAGACAACTTCCTTGTGTGTCCAATCACACTTGGCCAATAAAGAATTCTATTCTATTCTATTCTATTCTATTCTATTCTATTCTATTCTATTCTATTCTATTCTTATAATAAACTCTGGGTGGTGCCCAATCAAAAACTAAAGTAAGTATCTTGTTCAACATCTATACCAAAATGATGGGATAAGTTATCCATATATTCAGAATGAGGTATCATCAATACATAGCCACCCATCTTATAATAAACTCTGGGTGGTGCCCAATCAAAAACTAAAGTAAGTATCTTGTTCAACATCTATACCAAAATGATGGGATAAGTTATCCATATATTCAGAATGAGGTATCATCAATATGCATCTGATACTTCTCTACTCTGGACAGATTAGATTAGAAAAATGGGGGAAGTCATGAACTGGTGTTTGGAAATTGAGGGATATGGACAGGAATAAACAGGCTGAAACTCAACTCAAAAGCCATTTGATTCCAAGATTGCACCTTTTTTTATGGGGTTGTGTTTCCCTCAAAGAGCATGGTCACCAGTCTGGATTCATAACTCTGTGACTGGAGGGCTTTTACATGGCTTTGGCTGGTAAATCACAACTTTTAAAGGTGGCTTTCCTTGGAACAACATAATGTACCTATGCATACTCCAGAAATAGTAATTATGCACAATGTTGACTTTGATGTGCATTAACATAATTAGGTGGAAATTTGCTTAAAATAATGGTAAAGAATCCAACCTCACAATCCTACTCAGAAGTAAGCATTTTGAACACAGTGAGCCTTATTCCAAGCTAAGAGTGTAACCTTAATCATTTTCTCACATTCTCTGATAATACAATTCTTTTCTTGTAGCTCTGAAAAAGCGGAGGATGAAGGGAAAAACAGCTCTGTTACTATTGTTTGAATAGAGCAGCTCATTCATATTTGTTTAATTTAGTTTTGTGTAGTATCACCTCAAAGAATGAATCAACTCTGCCTCCGCAGCCTTTTACTTTCCTGTCAAAGGAGGGGTAAAATTTTCCTTTCTACGTCAAGAATGACTTACCGAGTGGGTTTAAACAGACCACAGCCACTCTACAACCCCAGACATGTGCACAGAAAGAAGAAGGCTTCTGTGCTGTTCCCAAAAGTATTTCTCGATTTCCTGCTACTCACAATTCCCAAACCTAGTCCGTCTTAACGTATTTATTTAAGAAAGAAAATAATGACACTAGTTAAGGTAATGGTTGCAGTAGAGGGTGAGGAGTGGGGGATAGTGTTTGGCCAGAGCTTTGAGAAAGTTATTTTCTTGAAAAGTAAAAAAAGGGGGAGGGGAGATAGGGAGTTTTCATATGTTCATTATTCTGAATTGTGCCTATTTCATAAATACAGTATGTCTTTTCAAATTTGCTTAAATGGAGGATATTGTGATTATCATCTGTGCTTCCAAGATACAAAGCAGCTTAGATCAGGTTTAAATTGACCCCATGCTGATTTCTATTACAATCATACAAATTATAGGCTAGAAAACATAGAAAATGGAATCATAGGGCTGGAAGGAACCTTGGAGGTCTTCTAGTCCAACCCCTTGCTCAAAACAGGAGGCCTTAAGCAGCAGAAAAGCTTAATGCAACCTGATGCCTTCCTGGCTGGGAATTATGTAGGTTAGTTCAACAAATTTGGAGGATACTGGATTGTTGGCTGCTGACAAACAAGTGTTATCAGGTTCAAATATCATACTGTAAGTGTAGTCATCTTGAAATACCATGTGTAGCCGTGGTTGCATCATTTGTAAAGAAGTAGAAAATATGCCACAGTGGGTGCCAGTGGATATCAGTTTGACAGCAAGTGTTTTTAATCTCTGTTGGATAGTGGGTAGAGATGACAGGAGACAGACTTCCAAAGCAGCTCTTTATTACAGCTCTTGTGTAAGCAACCAGCAAAGAGCAGTCTGACAGCTTGCCCTTTTATAGGGAGCTGTCAGACAGACCAGCCAATAGCGTTTGAGCTTTTTCCCGCTCAAACGCTGGACCTGGTTGGAAACATGCAACACAGTTGAAACAGTTAGAACATAACAGTTTCTGTCTGTTGAGATCACTGGATCCTCAATTTGCATATCGTATTCTGGAAGAGCAGTATAATCCCATCCAAAATTCTCTTCCAGTTTCTCTCTTATCTGTGGAATTAATCTGAAGGAAAGTTTCAAGTTTTACCTTCAAACACCAGGCAGTTCCAAGCATTTAATTAATAGATGATTATTGAAATTAATGTTGATTATGAAATTAATGCTGTAAGCTGCCCAGAGTTTCCTCAAAAGGAGATGGGCAGCAAACAAATCTAATAATTAAATAAATAAGAAAGTTAGGCAACTTTTTTAGGATACTGGACATGTTTGAAATTTTGTGCATGCACTGACAACATGGTTTATATTGAAATCTGCAAATTCAACTAAAAGGCTACAATGGTGACCATAACCAGTCACAAACAGATTCCAGAAAC
>QLTV01003284.1:2663457-2685502 GCA_003457575.1 Thermophis baileyi | reverse complement strand
GACTCCGCGGTGTCAAACACCTCGGGGCCACAGTGACTCAAGAACACAGCTCTTTTGCGGGTGTCGGTCAGACCCAGCATATCGTTTGCTTCCAGGAACCAGTCGAATCGCCGCATGTAGCAGTCCCATTTCTCCCGGGTCGGGTCGAAAGGCGCCGGCGGGTGGAAGGTGGACATAGCGGCAGAAGGAGGCAGGAAGATGACTGCCTGGCTGGTTGAAAGTGCTGAAGAAGCTAGTCACAGTTCTCCTGGCCCAAGCCCTCGTCGCCACTGTTGGATAGTGGGTAGAGATGACAGGAGACAGACTTCCAAAGCAGCTCTTTATTACAGCTCTTGTGTAAGCAACCAGCAAAGAGCAGTCTGACAGCTTGCCCTTTTATAGGGAGCTGTCAGACAGACCAGCCAATAGCGTTTGAGCTTTTTCCCGCTCAAACGCTGGACCTGGTTGGAAACATGCAACACAGTTGAAACAGTTAGAACATAACAATCTCCATTCTTTAGAGATATTCAGTAGAAAAGCCTGGACAAGTTTATATTTGTGCTGCTTTTCTAGTATCTGCTTATCAACCTGATGATAGTGACCTTTACAATTTCATAAAAGTGTTCAGCCCAGGATGGAAGGTGCCTATGAAAAAAATGCACACAGATACAGATTATGAATGATAATTTGAGGAGGAAAAAACATTATCCTAACTTGGAATATGTTTTGTTGTTCCAGTCTTGACTTCTTGAAGCACTTTTTGTAGTGCTATAATTTAATGAATTCATTAATTCGTTCAAATACTATGCACCATTTAGAGCAGTTCGTTCAGTTTGGGTGTATTCACATTCCTTGTAGGCCAGATAACAAGTACCATTTACTGGTTGAATTTGGACAATCAAAGAAGATTAGACAATACATGTTTCTCAAAGCCTATGGGATTTTTTTCCAAAGGATTGCCCAGCTCTCAGATAGAGTGATCTAATTCTTTCAGGTGCCTGGATGAGACTATGTAGATGTCAATAGCTAAAGTGTCTCAACTATATAAAACAAAAAATACCAAACACTGAAAAGTATAAAAAAAAATATGTATCTGCAGTATCTGGGGGAAATGAGCATGCCCCAATATACTATCACTAGAGGTGGTATATATTATTTTATTGTCATTAGCATCAATGAGAAAAAAAATAGCTTAAGCAGGTGATGGAGAGAAGCAAAAGAAAGGAAAAATAGAATCACATATTTTTTTTGTCATTACCCTGCTATTATGAGCCCAGGAGGTGGTTTCTCCATTCACCTATTTCTCCAATCTCCAGTAGTAGGATTATTCTGACAAAACCAATAATTTGCCAGCTAGATGCAGCATTATACATGCACGATATATCTTAGCAGTCCAAACCATTACTCCCGTTTCCAATTTTCTTTTATACCATTGGACATTTATAGTAAAAGAATTAATGCAATGCCAAACATGATGCTTGGTGTCCTTTTTCTCTTCCTGCTTTTTATTTCAAGAAATCCGTCATCTTGTTGAAAATAAAAACATCATGGGCAGAAGGGAGCAAAACAAAAAGTTCCAATGCATAAAAGTGAAAATAAATTTCTCCCCCACTGTTCTTTCACTTGCTTAAATAAAGCCGTGTTCCCTGCTTGTTTTGTAATCAGTGGGTTTCCTCCATGTTCCACAGTGTGAATTCTGCACATTTAAAAAATGATATGTTTTCCTTACCCTCAGTGCCGCTTTTAAAGGGGGGGGGAAGAAACATTTTCTTTATTTGGCAAGTGGCAATTTGGGATTTATTGGCCCCAACTTGTGATTTCATGGGCAGCTTTTTGAATATATGATCCATTTGCCATTCCTCTAGTGCTTTTCACAATTCTTCTGGCTAAAATACTGACAAAACTTTGAGGATTTCTTTTAAACAGACTTTTATACTGAACTTGAGCTGTATCTTGTGTCACAATTGGGAAAAGCTTCTTGAGTCATATAAAAAGGTTTAAAATAAATGACACAATCTTGGAAAGACAACAGCAAAAGCTCCGTGTCTAGCCAGGACCCACCAGCTGCTACAATAGCATGCTCTAACTAAAGCAAGTATTATGAACAGAGGCCTGTGGTCTGAGGTTTCTTTGTTCCAGAAGGAAAGAGACACCACAAATTATCCTCCAGCTTTTCAAGGGCAATTATGGAAACAATAATCAAAGTGCAGGGTAGGTCTTTTTTTGAGAGCTTGTTCTCCATTGTGGTTTACCATGGAGCAAAGAGACCACCAGCTAGGAGAAACTTTAGCAATCAACTTGGTTCTTAGAAAATTACACCTCAAGTCCATATTAACTTCTTGTCAATTGTTAATTCCTATGAATAAACATACTAGAGCTCAGGCCTTTAAAGTAACTATGCTGCTAAACTAACAGGAAGCATGCCAACTCATGTTGCTGAGAGAATTTGCGTCAGTGAAATTTGCCCATCAGCATGCTTGGATATTCCACCGTTCTTATTTCCCAAGATCAGGCTGAAGTTTCTGATTCTTGATTCTTGTAAATGATTATCTATGTCAGGGGTCCCCAAACTTGGCAACTTTAAAACTTGTGGACTTCAACTCCCAGAATTCTCCAGCCAGCTATGCCGGCTGGAGAATTCTGGGAGTTGAAGTCCACAAGTCTTAAAGTTGCCAAGTTTGAAGACCTCTGATCTATGTTTTTGCTTTATTTAAAAAAAATATTGGTGTGGGTTACCTAATGCTGTCACTCCCTCTTTCAGGAGGATGGTTTTTGTATGACATGAATTCTTACGTGTACTGTGTGTAACTTGGCATTTCAGACATTAGCAACTGAGATTTGTTTTGAACTATTTTTGAAAGAGAGAAAGACTTTGGGCAAGATACTGTCTGGGGACTCTCTGCTGAACCTCATTTTCTCTATATTTCCTCATAAGGAAGGAGGGCTAATTTCCCCCCCCCCTCTTATCTGCCAACAAGCCACAGGTTGTTGAGTGACACTAACAAGGCCAGGAAATCAGGTAAGCTGTTGCTGGGAAAGGATAGCCAGCTAAATCCTTTGTGCAAAGGCTTCTGTTTGCACAGCATTGAGTGATGCCACTGTTCTTCCTTGAAATAGTTTGTCACACCCCCACCAGACAGCCCATCTTGCACCTGGGACATATGTGATTGCAGTGGTTGCAGTGATGGATGTTAAAGGTATGCAAGGCCAGCATGGCTGGCTTAGATTGCTGTCCTTCCAACTGAAGGGTGAAAGTGCATGTAACATGGTGAGAATAAATTGAAACTGATACATGGGGTGGGGGGGGGAGGAGATGCAAAAAAAAGAGGAAGGTGAGTAAATCCTACTAGTGTTGGGTTGGGGAAAATATAATGGAGAGCCTAGGTGGGCTAATTCAGGAAAGGAGGACTATCACATAATGCCAGTCCTCAATTATGGTTGTTTAGCTCCAGTCTGCATTTTAGTATCTGGATCACTGGGGACCTTAGACCCATAGAAACATACAAAACTGAGAGCAGAAAAAGACCTAATGGTTTATCAAGTCTGCCCTCTAAGGCTTTGTTGTTGTTGTTGTTTCCTTTTTAATGTATTTATTATTTAATATTATAAACTTTCATTCATTAAACATGAAACTCAGTCAATGGAACATTTAAAAATGTATCACAAATATCAATGACTGGCTCTGATGGTTGATACGGGTTGCTGCCAGCATCCCAGGTATCAACCAAGTATCTTTTTAAAATGTATGTTGTTCCGAGTAGCTCAGTCTTTTGCAGCTCCGCTGGCCAGTAGTGAGTTCTAAATCCCGTCGCTATCAATTTGCGCGCACGCTTCTGCGCATGCACAGAAGCATTCCGGGTGGGTGGGCGGAGCCTCCTGCCACCACCGCTACTGATTCGCCGAACCGGGCCGAACAGGGAGCAACCCACCGCTTCGGCTAGTGCTACAGCAGGAAGCTGCAACTTCTTGATGTATTTTGCAAAATTCTTGGACATGGTACCAAGTGCCCCGATTACAATGGGTGTCACTGTTACATGTTTCATCCATAATTGCATAGTTTTGATGGCCAGATTGCGATATTTCATGATACTTTGTTTATTATTATTATTGTTGTTGTTGTTATTTAATTATTTTTAATTTATTTTTAATTTTTTTGTTGGATAATGAACATGTGTTTATCCTAAGCATGTTTAAACTTAGTTACTGATGATTGACCCACTACCACCACTGGAAGTTGGTTCCAAGCTTGTACTACGCTTTCTGGGAAGTAATACTTTCTAATGTTATTTGTGA
Organism: Thermophis baileyi; assembly: GCA_003457575.1. Taxonomy (NCBI): domain Eukaryota; kingdom Metazoa; phylum Chordata; class Lepidosauria; order Squamata; family Dipsadidae; genus Thermophis; species Thermophis baileyi. Next base: position 2,681,230 of record QLTV01003284.1, on the reverse strand, counting down.
ACTTCCCTCCTGTTAGTTTGAAATTATGTGTTCTTGATTTTTGCTTAATATTGAAAATACTGCTCTCTAGAACAGGGGTGTCAAACTCGATTTCATTGAGGGCCGCATCAGGGTTATGTTTGACCTTGGGGGGCCAGGGTGGGCATGGCCAGGGTGGTTGTGCCAGCTCGACGTCACTCATGTCGGTGCCTGAGCGCTCTGCCAGTGAAAAAGGGCTCTCGAGCTCCATTTTCGGCTGCGATGGCCTCCTGCAACCCTCTGCCAGTGAAAACAGAGCTCAGGAGGGCCGCACACAGCTCTCCCAAGCTCTGTTTTTGCTGGCAAAAGTACCGCAGGCCGGTCCTTCACTGTTTCCAGGGCAGCCCCACGGGCCAGATCTAAGCACCCCACGGGCTGGATCCGGCCCCCGGGCCTTGAGTTTGACACCCCTGCTCTAGAACATTATTCACACACCCTTAATATAGTTAAAGGGTTTTTTTTATCACATTCTCCCCTTTCCCTTCTGTGCTCCAAGCTGTACATACTACAGTTCTTCCAATCTCACCTGATATGTTTTGTCCCCCAGATCTTGCACCATTTTTGTAGCCCATCTCTGGACTTGCTCAATCTTATCAGTATCTTTTTTTAAAGAGAGGTTTCCAGAACTGGACATAATATTCCAAATGGACTGACTGAAGCCCCATATAGCACGATTTTTCCTGCTGGTGATCCCTGTAATGATGCATCCCAGAATTTTGCTTGTCTGCATAGCTGCCTGGCCACTCTGTTTACACATTTTTCAGAGTGTCTGATATAAGCACACCTAAATAGCAATAGCAATAGCAATAGCACTTAGACTTATACACCACTTCACAGTGCTTTTACTGCCCTCTCTAAGCAGTTTACAGAGTCAGCATATTGCCCCCAACAATCTGGGTCCTCATTTTACCGACCTTGGAAGGATGGAAGGCTGATAGTAGGATTTATGATAGAGAATGCCCATGGCAGTTTTCAGATTGACAAAGAAGGTTGGCGTTTTTTTTTTTGTGTGTGTTTTTTTTTGCAGAAACGTCGTGTGAAATATTAAAAAATAAAAGATTGGAGATAGGGGTTCTTTTTTATTCTTTTCCTAAAAGACTCAGTTTGGGAATAAATCCAACAAACAGAAATGCTGCTTGTGAAAACTCTTTTGATTTCTCCTATGAAATGAAAATAGTCATGTCTTATTTTACACACACACACAAAATCTGTTTGAAGGGCTATCCAGTTGAGGTCAACTTCAAAAATTAAGGACCATGAAAGCAAAGACCCAGGCCTTTAAAATTGTCCATCTATAATACATGTTCAAGCTGCATCAGGACCGCAGCTTGAACTAGCACGGGAAATAAATCCTGGATCCCTATGCAGGGATGCTTTGTTTTATTGCTATGACTATAGTAAATATTCCTAAATATACATCTCTACATAGAAATAAGCACATATCAACTTCATATAAATCTGTGATCTCTTGTGTATAGGAGAGAAAGATGGGCTCCAGAAACTGCTAGCCTAAATGAGAACAGCTGTCACTTTATTGCCCCATCTTTTAGACTGATCTTAATCTGCAGCAAGAGCAAACACTCGGTTTCAAGTGGCATTTATGAGGTGCAGATATCTGAAAAGCTACAGAGGGCATTGGAGCCCACTTTGGTAAAACCTTAAGTTCTGTCTTCATCAGGCATCAGGTTTAACCAGCATAAACTGGATGTTACAATGGCAGGTCTCGTATCTACAGCCTCTCCTGAGATGGAGCTATTCTAATTCAGTGCTAATGCAAGTTCCATTGTCAATCCAATTGTCTTCTGTATGAACACTGTATGGCAGGGGTGTCAAACTCGATTTCATTGAGGGCCGCATCAGGGTTGTGTTTGACCTCGGGGGGCAGGGGTGGGTGTGGCTGGGGTGGGCGTGGCCAGCATGACATCACTCATGTTGGGGGCGCCTGTGGCGGCCCGAGCGCTCTGCCAGCGAAAACAGGCTCCCGAGCTCTGTTTTCGTCTGCGACGGCCTCTTGCAACCCTCTACCAATAAAAACAGAGCTTGGGAAGGCCGCATGCAGCCCTCATGAGCTCTGTTTTCACTGGCAGAGGCACCGCAGGCCGGTCCTTCGCTGTTTCCAGGGCAGCCCTGCAGGCCAGATCTAAGCACCCCACAGGCCAGATCTGGCCCCCAGGCCTTGAGTTTGACACCCCTGCTGTATGGCTAACTTTGGCCAGCCCTCCAACAGAGGTGGGTTCCTACCGGTTCTAACCAGTTCTTTAGAACCGTTAGTAGCTCGGTGATGATGTCATGGAGCCGGTTCTGTCGGTGTCTCTGTGGGTGCCGCCATCTTGGATTTTGCTTCTGCGCATGCACAGAAGCTAATTTTTGTTTTTGCACATGCGCAGAAGCTATGTTTTGATTGCTGTGTGTGCAAAGTGTGCACGCGCATGGCGCGACCCTGAGCGAACCAGCAGCAAAAGGATCCAGAACCCACCCCTGCCCTCCAACTAGATTTTGTTGCAGGCAGGAAACTATTTCAGCTAGCCCCTAGCTGTATTGGGAAAACAGGAATAACTAAAATAACCCCATCAAACATTCAAATGACCAATCTTTTGTGCAACTGAGATTTGGAGAGTTCACCCTGTTGCTTTACTTATAGTGAATAGTTCATTTGTCTCTAGTGTGACAGTATCATTTCCTATTCCATAACTCTACCAGCCTCTGCTTCTATGATCAGTACAGGCGACTTTGTAAATTCAAATAACTTTATCCTGTTTGTTTTCCTGTTTCTCATAAGAAAACAAATCTTAACTAAACAAATACTCTGGAGTTCCATGGTTTATTTTATCCAAGGTTTCAGTACAAACATGTTTGTTCTAGTTAAACTCTTGCCATATCCTTTCTTAATTATATTCAACACCTTCCCACGAGAACTGTGACTGGGGTTATATAAATAGCCTGCTTGGGTCCCAGCTTCACTCTTGAGGCTGTTATGCCCTTCATGCATATAGCACAAGCACATCATTAAAGTGGAAATCCTACCACATTTATTTTGCAGTAGAATTATTGATTGCAAGAAGAATTACCTACAAGTGAATATACACGGGAACTGGATTATACCAACCTTCACCCATAAGGACCATAAGATTATTTTGGGGAGCCTTGAAGCATATTTTGTTTCATCCAGCAGTGCAAAAGCATTGTCCCTAGGAAAGGTTGCTGGTCTTCATTCCAGCTTCCCTGAAATCCACTGGAGAAGTACATAGTGCTGAGAATGGAAAGAGGGAAAGGGAAAGTCAGGGAGAGGAGTGTTTGAAAGGATAAATAGGGGGAGCAAAAGTACCTTTCTAAGTGTAACTGAATGTGTCATGCCCCCGTCGGAGCCTGAATCCGCAAAGGACGACGAGCCAGAGCTGGGCCCGACGGAGGTTGAGGGGGCAGCCTCGTTGGCTTTGGAGGAAGGTGGAGAGGAGCAGGACGAGGCAGCCCAGGGCCACTCGGGCTTGGGACAGCTTGCCAGCAGGGAGGAATGGGGGCAGGATGACCGAGAGAGGACAGGCAGTGGATATGAAGAACAACAGAGCTCAGGCAATGAGGAAGGACCGCCCCCTCCTGATCCCCGAGCACGGAGAGTGGAGAGGAGGCGGGAACAGCACAGACTGACCCGACGACTCAGGAGGAGAGTTCCCCTCCCCTCTTCACAAGGCACACTTGGGGACTGAGACTTAAGGAGATGCTGTGGGGAGGGGCGTTTGTCAGGAACAAACGCTGAATTCGTGGAGTTTTGTGTGTCGTTGACGACGTTTGGAGTTTGCCGGACTTCTTGCCTTATTCCTTGTTTCTTGCACTTCTTGCCTTGTTCCTTTGCTTGCTGGACTCATTGACTTATTCCTTTGCCCCGCTGGACTTCTTGCTTTGAAGTCGTTGTGTTAACAGTGTTTTACTGGACTACTTGCAGCCAGAGGCTGCTGGAGGTGTGTGTGTGTGTGTGTGAGAGAGAGCACTTTGCTCTGGGACTGGCCATAAATGGGGGAGCGTTTGGGGGAAAGTTGGAGCAATAAAGGGGCATTTTGAACTATCAGCTGACTATGTTGCCGCTGTGCCTTGCCCCGGGTCATCACAGAATGCATGGATGACCTTGAGGAAAGGGAAAAAGAGATGTTGCCTGGGAAACAATAAGACAAGAGGCTGCAGTCCCTTAATGGTCAGAGAAACAAAGGAAGGACCTGATCTAATGGAGCAAGCCTTTAAACTGGAGTGTGGGAAGTTCATACCTTCAAACTTGCAAGATCTGTCAATATAGCCTTATAATAAAGTAGATTTAACTCATTTCATTATGTTCCTTGTCTGGTTTACTTGGCAAGGTTGATACTGACTGGAAGTTCACTGTTCAAGTGAGACAAATGGCTACTAAAAATTAGAGTGTTTTAGTGATGATGCCTTATGGAATGCTTCCTCAGAAAGTCTCAATCAGTACCCGATTCATACATTTATTGGTGAAATTCATTATGCTTTTAAATGCTTTCTTTTTAGTGGCATGACATATGACAAATCTTTTCTTTAGATTGAGGTGTGGTGCTTAGACATTTAGTGTCCTTCTAAGCCACATTTATTTCTGCTTTAATGAGCTGTGTGTAATGAGAAGGCAAATGAAAATGAAATTATAATAATAATGTTTCTTGTATATGCAAAAACAAGTAGTCCTCGACTTACAACCACAATTGAGCCTAAAATTTATATTGCTAAGTGAGACATTTGTTTGAGTTTTGCCCCATTTTATGACCTTTCTTGCCATAGTTGTTAAGTGAATCTCTGCAGTAGTTAAGTTAGCAACACAGTTGTTAAATGAATATGGTGTCCCACTGACTTTGCTTGTGAGAAGGTCACATATTTAATCACATGATCCTGGGTCACTGCAACTGTCAGTTGCCCAGCATCTGAATTTTGATCATATGACCATGGGAATGCTGCAACAGTGTGAAAATCAGTCAAAAGTGACTTTTTTCAGTGCCGTTCTAACTTTGAACAGTCACTAAACGAACCGTTGTAAATCAAGGACTGCCTGTGGTATATTAAAATGTTCAAAATATTTTACATGACACATTATACTCCCACACCTGAGAAGCTGAGCTGGCAGTTGCCAGGAAAGCTGTCAGATCCCAAATTTGCCTCAGACATCTTGTAAATAAATAACATTTTCAGAATTTTCACAAGGTTTTGACATTCGTGTATGAGATCTTGCACAAGATTTCAGCACCTGGTCTTTTTGGAATAGGAAATCTAATCAAGCTGTCATAGGAAATATTCCTATTCCAGTCACCGGTGTATATGAAACTGTCTTGTACTGAGTCAGATCATTTGTTCATCTACTCCAGCATCTTAGTGAATCTGAGAATTCCTAGTTAATGTGGCAAGAACAAGTTCAAAATTGTAGTCCAAAAACATAAAGGATACCCGACTGAGGATAACCGATCCAGGTAGAATTACTAGTCTTCTAGTAGAACTCCTAAGACATTGGCCAGAAATATTTTCCAACACTGCAACCTAAAATTATTTTTTAATATATACGAAAAAATAAAAGTAGTATGCTTAAACTACTTACTGCTCTTCTTTTATGAGCACAATCTTTGTAATGTAATTCTCATTCGACTATTATGGCTAAAGATGTACAACCAGAGTTTGTATATAGATCTTACACTGTATGTACCCATCTAAAATAGGAGTCTTGGATTCATAGCTATAGGCTGCATACAAATTTCTGGGTCAGAGATGGTTTGCTTTATAATCACTGTAACCATTGCTGCCAATTCCTCCTTGCCCTAGCTATAGGATGAAAAATTCAGCTCAGGCAGAACAATCCAAGAATGTGACCCATATCATGTGAGTCTCATAACCAGGAAGAATTGTCACCAATGATCTTAGCGATGGGAGAAACAGATCCCAACTTGGCCCTACCTCTGAATTTCCTTAGCGTGGGGCTAAGTGTGCAACCATCCCTCAGTTTAGTCTACCTGAATGCAAAGCCATGTTTCCCATTCTAAAGCTATATTAAACAAGAGTGGTAGTGGCAATATTGCTGGGGAGAGCAGGTCCTGGCCCTGGCCCTGGCCCTGGCCCTGGCCCTGGCCCTGGCCCTGGCCCTGGCCCTGGCTCTGATAACCTTGCTCCAGTGGTGAAATCCAATTTTTTTTACTACCGGTTCTGTGGGCGTGGCTTAGTGGGTGTGGTGTGGCTTGGTGGGCATGGCAGGGGAAGGATACTGCAAAATCTCCATTCCCACCCCACTCCAGGAGAAGGATACTGCAAAATGTCCATTCCCACCCCACTCCAGGGGAAGGATACTGCAAAATCCCCATTCCCACCCCACTCTGGGGCCAGCCAGAGGTGGTATTTGCCGGTTCTCCAAACTACTCAAAATTTCCGCTACCAGTTCTCCAGAACCTGTCAGAACCTGCTGGATTTCACCCCTGCCTTGCTCTCTCACCTTCCCAAAGAACTGTGACATATGGTCACAATTTTTTGGGAACTTGACGTGTGGGCTTCATGATTATGGGAATTTGGAACTCTGTACTATGAGGTATTCTTAATTTCAAGAATAAAGTAAGATATTGGAAGTTTGCCACTTTGCAACCTTTCTTACTAATCAACATAATGGAACAGAGAGCTTCAGTGAAGAATAATTTCTTATATATAGAATTGCCACAGATGGAGATAACATTCTCCATTCTATATTTACATCTTACCAGGTTTCTCTTTAAAGAGCAAACTGATGATTGAACAGGAATAATATATTTTATTGGTTTTTAAAACTAAACATAATTTGAATCACCATATTTGATGAATTTAAAGTACTAAGTTTTGATATTTATACTTTCCCCATCATGGTGGTCAGCTTCGAAGGGGGGGGAAAGATTCAGGAGGATAGAAGGGGGAATTTTAGCAGCTCCAACCTTATTAATTTTTATAAAAATATTTATAAGCTGTTCCAGTCCTTACAGACTATGGGCACTATGCAGTATACAATGCAATAAAAACAAAATAATCCAAAATAACAATGGCAGTCAGCTATCATAATTCTCCAAACAGTTTTTAGGCCAAACGCTTGCTAGAACAGTACTGTGATTAACTTTTCCTAAAAGCAAGGTTGGTCAGTGTTGCTCATATTTCTTAGGCTAAAGTGTTACAGAAAGTGAGGGCTACCATGAAGCCCAAAACTAATAATCTTACAAATGAAGAAAAGACCCTCAACAGGCTACAAAAAAGGTTCCCATGTTCTGTTTTATTCCTGAGACTATTTATCATGTATATGAAGCCTTTGCATGAGATCACATTAAGATTTAGAATAAAGCATCATCAATATGCTAGTGACATCCCGCTCTGCCTCTTTTCATCAGATTTAGTACTGGCAGTGAAAGTGTTGAATCAACATTATGGACTGGGTGAGGGCCAACAAACCGCAGCTCAGTCCAAATGAGCCAGGAATACAGTTAGTGGAAGGCTTATCTGTCCAGCAGAGTGTCATTCAGCATGTTCTGGAATTGGCTGCAGGCCTCTAAATAATTACATTTATAGCTTGGAGATCTTCTAGAGCTTTCATGGTCATTAGAGGCCTACTGTGACACAGAGTGCCTTTTACCTCAGTACACTGATCTGCCTGTTATCATTCTTCTCGGACAGAGATAACCTTGTACGGTAATTAGTGTCCTAGCAACAATACATTTAATTTAAAGTATTTACATGTGGGATTTCCCTTGAAAGTTATCCACATACTTCAGTTAATAATAAAATAAAAGTGTACTGAGTAGAAATAAGCATTATAAACATATTAAGCTAGTTTTTTTTAAAAAAAATTGTGTCCATTTCTGATCCTAGTTCAAGGAGGTGATATAAACTTATAAAGACTTTCACAGGTACAAACTACAATATCTAAAATCTGGGGTTCTCTTGGATGCATAGCTTCTGTTCAAGGAGCAGGTGGCAGCCATGGCCAGGAGAGCTTGTACATTAATTCCCTGTGTACCAGTTGTGCCCATTTCAAAGTCAGGAGACACTAATCACAATCACTCATGCTTTAGTCAAAATTGAATCATTGCAACATGTTCTATGTGAGGCTGCCCTTGAAGAGCATCTGGAAGCTTCAGGTTGTCCGGAGTGCAGCAGCATATGCAGATTGGGCACACTGCAGTACATCTATATAACACCACTGCTATGACAACTGCACTGGCTGCCAGTGAGCTTCCAGGTACAATTCCAATTGATGGCTGTCACCTTTAAAGCTCTCATGGCATGGGACCAAATTAATGCCTAGTGGTATTCACCATCCCACCAGATTTGGCAGAATGGGCATAGTCCAGGTACCTTCAATGAAACAGTGTCAACTGGTAGGTCTCAGGAAATGTTCCTTTTCTGTCATATTACCTGGCCTATGGAATACCTTCCTTCTCCAAACACAGACAGTTCCAACTCTATTAGCCTTTCACAAGGATCTGCCTTTCCCCCATTTAATCCAGGATGTTCATTGGGGAGGGGGAAAGCTCTAGTACAGGTGTACCTGATTGTGCCTTAACTAAGTTTGGTGGTGTTTTATTTGGTTTTTCTTTTTCTTATTTTGTTCATTACTAACATTTTTTTTTTAACAGATGGGTGACCATATACATTGGTTGGATAAATACATACATAAATACATTAATTTCACTAAGTTCTTACATGTACACTAAGACCTTTAGGGCCTTGATATTGGAGCCTTTCCTTGTTGATGACTTCAGTGGCTATCCAAAACAACTTTTTCAGAGATAGTCCTCTAACTCTGTTTTGTCTTTTCCCAGCATGTATTCCCTTTTATTGCATTTCAGTAAGTTAAAATACATTTTTAATTTGTATGCTCTGAATAAAATAATATGCTAATTTCAAACAAAAATGCTGTTAAAGCTGTTTAAATGAATGTGTTTTTATTGCTTTATATTAATGCAAACTGTTCTTACATTTTTATTTTGCAATTTTAATTTGTTATGAAGTCTCCTGGAACAATCTGCTTTTGAAGGGTGACATACCAAATCTAACAACAAATAAATATAATGGTTCAAATAGAAGTTGGAAGACTTGTACACGACAGTTGGTGATTGCCAATTTAACATATTTTTAAATCCCCAAATAACTTCCACCAATATCTGAGCAGAGTGTGTGGCAGCTGCTTAAAAAGTCTGCACATCTGAAGAATTTCGTGAAATTTAAAAAAAAAAAAAAGCCATTCATGTGCACTCATGTGCATCTGCCACACATCTAGGCTTTGTTCTCCAGCAGATATTGACAAAAGTTGTTGGGAAGTGCTTGTTGAAAGTTTCATTCTCCATAGGACTGTCAGACATATTTTCTTTTGATCATATGATAACCAAATGCTTCCAGGATCTGTTGAATAGATCCAGACTGAAATCACAACATTGAAACAGGCTTTCATGTTCTACTTTGATAACGATTTCTTTCCTCTTTCAGCTCACAACTCCAGTTTTTCCAATGGTCATCAAGCTGGGACATGCTCATGCAGGAATGGGAAAGGTAAGGGCATGCATAGACATTCTCACATGAATATGATAGTGCAGAATCTCTTCAGTCCAATAAGTCAAACTTCTACAATCTTTGTCTCAGCCCTTCATTAAAAGAGGTAAGTCCATATATTGATCGTGTTGGCCAGACCATATGAAAGAAACAGATGGTTATTATCTAGCGTGCAGGATATTGAAATAAAAAGCGGTTACAGGAAATATAATATGATGAGGGCAAGTATATTTTCTTCCAGGGTAAATTCACAAAACCTGGAAACGTATCAGGGATAATGGTTTCACAGGAAAGCTAGGTTCTGTCTTTCATTGTGTAAGCAGAATTTTTAATTGCAGAGCCTTTAACAGCAACATGGCAAAATATCCCTGCTTTTTTCCCCCCTTTAATTCCACATATGTCTGTGTGCATTCGGTTTTAATAAAATAAAGCAAAAATAAACACTAGGATATCCATTGGCATTGAAAATAACAGTATCTTATTATTACTGAGAATAATTCTCAGACGCTACAAAAGATTATTCAGATCTGGCTCAGCAGATAGAAAGTTGTTAGGTCATCATTTTTATAACTTGGTTTTTCTGCCCAATAAGCCATTTTTCCTGGAATTCTATTTCTATATCAGTATCTTGTTTGTTCCAAGGCAAATAAGAACTTGAATTTGAACTTAAGTGGCAATTCATTTGTAAGGAGAAAGTTAAGACCTCTTCAATTTAACAAGCACTTTCTCTGCTTGGCAACCAACCTTGTAAGGAAGAACTAAACTAATCTGAGAAACGGCTTATGTGGGTCTTGCTTAGTCATGATTTTTGAGGAAATCACAATAGCCTTGGATCATACAACACATGCTAGGCCATATCTCAACCTATACAATTAAAACCACAGTATAGCTTAGTACAATTTGTAAACCTACCAAATATATGGCAAACAAATGAGAGAATATAGCTGGTAGAATTTAAATTGAGAGTAAAGAAGCCAAAACCTAAAATGTGAACTGGTTGTACTATTCCACAATATTTATATATTTTCTTAATTTTAATATAGTTGGGTTCCATTTGAATTAAATACTGGGCCACTGTGACCAAAATGCTTTTGGTATTCCAATTATGGATTGGGAAAATCCACAAATTAGGCAAATTAGTCCAGACAAAGGAGCACCCATTTCTAAAAAGAAAACATCATCACTCTGCAATCCAGCATTGTCCAAAGACATTTCCGTGGTCATGTGACCAGCACAACTATATGCCAAGGCACACAGAACGCTGTTACCTTCCCACCAAAGTGATACCTATTTATCTACTCGCATTTGCATGCTTTCAAACTGCTAGGTGGGCAGGAGCTGGGGCAAGTACAGGAGCTCACCCCATCATGCAGTGCTCGGGTCTCAAACCCAGGCTGCCAGCTTTCCAGCTGACAAGCCCAGTGTTTTTAACCGCTGAACCATCACACACCATGAATGCACACACATATGCATATGCATATACGTGATTTATTATCAGCCCAAATCAATCCACTTCAGAATAAAGGCCTCTTCATCTGCTTTCCAGCTTCTTCACAATACTTTCAAATTAAATTATATCAACTTCCCAGTATTTCTTTGGACATTTTCTAGGTTTCTTAAGGTCAGTTCATATGTAATCAAGGATTATTGTTTTCCAGCATTGATATGCTCATCAAGTGATATGGCCAGCCCATTCCATTTCCATGAGGCAATCTATTTAGCTATGTTATGTACTCTAGTCTTTTGGCAGACCTATATACATACATACATACATACATACATACATACATACATACATACATACATACATACATACATAGTTACCTTATGCTATGTTAAGCATTTGCCATTTCATGCTTTCAACTATACAACTTTTAACTTCTGCATTGTCCAAATTTCACAACCATATGTCATCACATCAATTGATTGATTAAACAGTTCCATCTTCTAGGGTTGATATATTGGTTTTGAGCATGAAATTGTCAATTTCATGCTCTTCAATCTAGTTCAAAATTTCTTCTATAATATCACCTTCTATGGTAATTTTTTAACTGAAGGGCAGAGAGAGAGATGATTTGTTAATGCAATGCATATTTACTTTATCTAATGCCAACTATGGACTGAACCAGCAGGAAGGAACTTCAAATCTACCTGGCAACAGATCAGGAGTTCAGAGCAAATTAGAAATCAGATAAGTTCCTGTGTTTGGCTGTCATAGCCAAGATTTCCTGCTGTGCAAACTTTGGAATTCTAGAAGCCAAAAATATATTGCCGTTCTGATGTATTCTGTTTCATTTTATATTAAAAGGAAGCCAGTAATTACGATGTTCCCTTTTAATTGGATGCCACATCTTAAGAGGTCAATTCAATCTTTGGCAAGTCCATTTATTATCTTCACCCATGCAAAAGCCTCTACAGTAATCCCATGTAAAGTAACTTAAGATAACTGCCTTTCCTGGATCTAATCTTGCAATTTATCTATACTCAATCCAGAAATAAGCATAGAAAATATCTTACTGGTCTTTGACTTCAATTTTATATAAACTAATCTGGCCAATGTGAAATCATATGGGAGGCAGGTGCCTGTCGAGTACATGAAGCCATCCATACCCACACAATTCTCTCAACTTCAGCGACACCAGCAGAAAATTTTCTTCACTCGTTTGGTTGTGTGATCAAAATTGTCAGAAGTAAATGTTCAGTATCTTCAGATGGTTATGTTTATATACTTCACTTCTTAATGGTAAGATTTTCAGTGTACCCATGCTCACCCAGGCTTATTTTCTGAAAGGATTCATTGAGGTTTTCAACATTTCTGTGGTATAAAGTTTATTTACAGAGACAGAGTGAGAAAGACTGAAATAAGATGAAGGTTTACAGCATTAGCACTTTTCCCCATCAGATTTTTAAGAGAATCATATTACTACGGTATTGGATTTCTTGCAGGAAGCAAATTCAGTTCTCTACCTTATTTTCTCTCCCTGGCAAACAAAGCTTGTACCCTTTGTAGATCCCATAGTGTTCTCTGAGCTTGGTTGTTTTCTTGCAAACATTTTGTTACCAGGCTAAGTAACATTTTCAGTGCCAGAAAGGAGTGGAATTTGCTCTCTGTTTATATGTTGTAGCTTGTCCTGTCAGTGTTACTAGGGGTGTTCTTTTCTCCTTAGTATTTCCTTGATTAGGTTATTGTTTACTGCTTGATTATTTGTCCAATTTGGTCTTTTGGTTTACTTAAAATGTTTTGGAGGGCTTGAGTTTGTCTGTGTACTATGGTGATGCTCAGGGGTGGGTTCCTCCCGGTTCGGACTGGTTCTCCCGAACCGGTAGTGGCCTGCTGGTGATGTCACGATGACATCATTGAACCGGATCAGTCGGTGCTAGTCCGTGGGGGCCGCCATCTTTTTTTTTAATTTTTTTGAATTTTTATTTTTATTTATTTTTTTGAATTTTTATTTATTTATTTATTTTTCCTTCTGAGCATGCGCAGAAGCCGACTTCCAGCACTGTGCATGCGGTCGCCATTTTTTTTTCAGCTTTGGTTTTTTTTTCGGATTTTTGTTACTGTACATGCGCGCGCAGCGCGGGAGGGAGCGAACCGGCACCGAGGTAAGTTGGAACCCACCCCTGGTGATACTGTGTGGTTACAATGGTCTTTAGGTTGTTTGAGATGTTTTTGGTGTATGGCAGTATTAGTCTTTTCATAGCTTGTGTTGATTGTGCAGTAGTGAGTTGAATGGTCAGGTACATTTTGATAAAGTTGCATGGGTATTCATTTTGTTGGAAGATGTATATATACTTTTTCTTTTCTGGACATCAGAAAATGGAAACTACCCACACAATGAAAACTCCTCTAATACCTACTGTCAGAGAACACCCAAAGTGATCATTCAATTTATAGAACTATGGACAAGAATTACTGAGCTGGCAAATTTTTTTTTTTCCAAATAGATATAAAGCATGGGACTAAATATTTCTCATATTGTAGCTTGCAGGGTTACTTTCTAATTCCCCAATACATATTTTCCCAATTACATATTTGCTGTTATTTGTCACAGTTATCTTTGTCCCTATTCTCACTCTCTTTGCCTTTTTCCATGAAATAAAATACAAAATACAACAAAAGGATTGTTGGTGACATAATGTGACCAACCTTCCAACTCATAACAACATAAATTATGTCATGTAAATGGAGTATTTTTATTTCACACCAGCATCAAAATTCTTCAACCAGCCACGTTTGCAACCTGAATTATATTAATGAACTGAACTACATTAATTATATGTAAATCAAGAAATCTCAAAAGGTATAAACAGATTGATAACAAAAGCTACATTAATAACAAAAGCTACATGTTCTTAAGAATGAATCTGTTGAATTTTAACTTGCCCCACTCCATATTTATGTAATACTAGCCAGGTTGTACAACCTGCCATTAAAATCTCCCAGGTATCCTGATTCAAATTCCAATTATATACTCATTTGCTAGCAGTTTAGTTAAGGCCAAAATATACCTGCAGTCAAGGACTGCAAGCCAAAACAGAGTCTCTGAAAGAAACTTACCTGAATGGATTTTATTTAACAGAAGTTCCAAGATATAGGTCAAGGCTGTCATACAGACACAAACATCATGCAAGATTCCAAGATCAGGTGGTTGTTTCCAACAAGGAATCATGGGTTACGGCTGCATCTTAAATCAGGCTGTAGCCAGCTGTCTCTAATCAAGAGATTTGTTCCCTTGCTTGGCAAGGAGCCTGATAGAATGTCACTACTCTGTTCACTCCTTTACTTGCTGGATACAGGGGCTGGGGAGCAGAGGTGGGTTGCTCCTGGTTTGGACCGGATCTATAGAACCGGTAGCAGGAATTTCCCCCCACTCACTGAACCAGGAGCGATGGCCGGCTGACCATGCCCATGAACCGGGTCTCTCGGTGGCGCCATAGGTGCCGCCATTTTGTTTTTGGCTTCTGCGCAAAGCGCGTGTGCGCACACGCGGCACAGGAGGAAGCGAACCGGCAGCGAGGTAAGTTAGAACCCATCCCTGCTGGGGAGCCTTACATCATCATCTGACTGTCCCTACTGTTCAGGGACAGGTAGCATCAGAGGATTTTTGACTTTGCATCTCCTGAGGCTGACATTCCATAGGTCCTGCTGAAGTAGCTTCTTCGCCTCAGTCATCATCTGATTTCTGGATCATGACATCTGCCTGAATCCTATTATTAACCCTATTTTATTGCTGCCTCAATAAAAAAATTACTTTTAGCATCTCACATAGAAAATAATATAATACTGTATAAACAAAACCCCATTAAAAAACTAAAAGACAATACCACAATAGCAAGACAATAAAAGATGCAACAACTCAAAGCACTCTGAAGAAGCTCCTTTTTAGGAGCTTGTGGAAATCAGCAAAGTTGTTCTCTAGACCTATTATGAGCCACAGTGGCGCAGTGGTTAGAGTGCAGTACTGCAGGCTACTTCTGCTGACTACCGGCTGCCAGCAATTTGGCAGTTCAAATCTCACCAGGCTCAAGATTGACTCAGCCTTCTATCCTTCTGAGGTGGGTAAAATGAGGACCCAAAATTGTTGGGGGCAATATGCTGACTCTGTAAGAGAGGGCTGTAAAGCACTGTAAAGCGGTATATAACTTTAAGTGCTATTGCTAGTGCTATTGCTATTACTGACCAAATGAGGGGACAGCATATGTCCCCAAATTTCTCCATATCTATATGAAACTTAAAACACTCATTGTGAAAATACATGCCAGTTATATGATAACTTGGCTCCCAACTGTACCACATTCCTTCAAATAGAGTCTTCACCTTTCTTTGACCAGATCATGGAACAGTGTTGTGCCAGTTTTATAGTGAAGGGAAAGTACATTTCCTATTTATGGGTAATGTGTATTTTTGTAACTTTAACTTTGTTTTTAGGCCTCTAAAATTAGATCAAATAAAGAGATTACTTCATATCCCTGTTAGCCATATTTCTTTCTCTTTTTTAAAGTACCTATTTAAGGCAATTCGTGGACCAACACTTAGTTGTTTGTAGCTACTATTTGCATTATTTTGGGTGGAGTATTTTCATGCTTTGGGGATTTGGGTTGTTTGTTTTTTTACATGTAACCAAAAATAAGGAGGACCATTAATGTCTTGTTTAAACATCAAGTCTTTTAGAGGAGAAAGCTTTTTCATCATCATGCTTTTTCCAAGGCTAGAAATAAGTGATTCTGAAGCATGAAAAACTGTTTTCAAAAGGAAAAGAGTAAAAGTCTTTAGCTGACAACAGGCAAATATTTTCTTTAAAGGAGGGCAAATAAGTTCAGATGTAACACAGGTTAAGCGTTCCATTCACACAAATTCTGATTCATTTTAGCAGCTGCACTCATTGCTGTAAATTACAGGCTTCTCAAATAATGAGCTCAATTATTAAATCTTTTTCTGAATATAAAGACATTGTGTCACAATGTCAGTATCTGGAAATTATTAGTAATATGGATTGTTCAGAATAAACCTCTTGTAGATGGAAATAACTGAAGCATTGTAATTGAGTTTTAAAATTCTTTGTGTAAGAAGATTTATAGTTTGTTTCTTGGCAAGACTTCTTTGCAAAATAATTAAGTCTTTGGTTTCTAAATGGAAGCTCTTGGGAAGTTGAAATGAGAAATTAGTAGAACACATATCACACTGATCTAATGCTTGTGTTCTTTCAAGAAAAATTTTAAGCGATATTTAAGCTTCCACCCTTTTTACTGGGTGAGGTGGCGCAGTGGTTAGAGTGCAGCACTGCAGGCTACTTCAGCTGACTGCTAGCTGCAGTTCGGCGGTTCAAATCTCACCGGCTCAAGGTTGACTCAGCCTTCCATCCTTCTGAGGTGGGTAAAATGAGGACCCAGATTGTTGGGGGCAATATGCTAACTCTGTAAACCGCTTAGAGAGGGCTGTAAAGCACTATGAAGCGGTATATAAGTCTAACTGCTATTGCTATTGCTATTAGCTATGTGCATATGTGTCTGTCTGTGTATATGAAATATATATTCTTGAAAAGAACTTCATAGTAATGCAAATCAAAATATGCTCCAGAAAAGACCTCCAAGGTCCTTTCCAACTGTTATTCTGTTATTCCAAGTTAAAGATTCCTAGAATCTCATATTTAAATCTCAAAACATTTAAAAGTCGCATACTATACAGTACATTTGCATATCTTCAACAGGAAAACAATGGTTAATTCAGACTTCTTATCCATTACTAGCTGGATAATCATGCTTCGCTACGAAACTATGTGATGGGGCTTGATAAATTGACACTTAAAGCTTGAAAATTAATGAGTAGTTAAAAAAGTGACTGTATTATTTCGTTAGAGACGGTAAACTAAGTTTCTGTTACAGATGAAGACATTATTGTAAGTGTAACAACAATGAAATAGATGGGCTTAAGCCCTTTAATCCCAGCAGCAACCGTGGCTGTTTTGTCTATGTAGCCAGGCTAATAAATTGCATAGCATAGACTTTCAATTCGTCCCTCAGATGAATTGCTGAGGACCTCCCTGGAAACAACATTCCTGGTTTTGCTGTCTGGCTGGAGGATGACCAGGCTGTCAGGTGAACTGACTCTGGAGCATGCCACATAGAACTGGCCATGGGAGAAATAGTCACTCGTCAGATGCACATCAGCCACTTTCAAAGTCTGTCCCTGTGCCTTATTGATGGTGATGGCGTAGGAAACCTTAAGGGGAAATTGTAGACGTTTGAACTCAAAGTGGTAGTCTGATGGGATCAGAAGAATTCGGAGTATGAAAACGGTTTCTCCCTGATTGATGCCTGTGAAAATTGTGGCTTCGATTATGTGTTTGTAGAGTGTTCACCTGAAGCCTGGTGCCATTGCAGTTTCGGAGGGCTTAGATTGCATAACAGCATGATTGGAGCGCCAACCTTGAGGTAGAGGACATGAGGTGGTAATCCTGGTGGGTTGAGAGTGTGCAAGAACTCCACAGGGTAATGTACAGCATCCCCGATCTCCACTACTGAGTCCACAGATTCATACTTCATATGCTCAGTGGACAATGTTTCCAGCAGAAAGTTGTTGATGTTATTGGCTGAGTCATTTGTTGGAGTGAGAATAGCTCTTTCCCTCAGCCATGAACCGCAATCCACTCCAGCCTGATGAATGTTGGGGTATATTCTGTCAGTCAAGCTGATCAGATTTATCACAACATCGCAAAGG